>QNQO01002038.1:0-166524 GCA_003290165.1 Berberis thunbergii | reverse complement strand
ATAGGCATGAAGACGTTCTTCTCTTTTGATTGGGAGCAAATATTGATTGGAAATTTGGTATGGTCACTCTAATACAAATATGAAAGCATAATATTCCCCGATACCCAGGGAAACTCCTTTCTATGACAACTTTTCGCTCTTTCCATAATGCAGCTCCACTCTAGAAGTGCTAACCCAATTGGCCCCAAACCTGCTCAGCACTATCTCAGTACCAGAAGACTGCTGCTTGGTTAAAATGGACTAAACTCTGCCAACTGCAAAGGAAATTGTAGAGGAGGGTATGCCCATTGTTTTAGACTAAAATTTGAGTTTTAAACTTGCTCTGTTTTATTAGTGTTGAAGTCCCATCGTGCAAAGGTTATTTTTACTTATTTATTTATTTATTTTTTTATCAAAGTAAGCAGCAGCTTCATGTGCTCTATACATTCTATATATCTGCAACCGTGTCATTGTTTTCTATTACAAGATGAGAAGCTTCATTTACTTTGATATGAAGATGAATATACTACAACGAGCTATGTCAAAATTCCCCCTTCAATGATATATTAGCTCTGTCTTGCTACTTCAGACAAGGTATATTCTTAAAGTAGGTTGTCTTCATTTTATAAATGTTACAACTTCATCTCATCATATAACATAAATAAGCTAAACTTCATTTTGTTTATAAAGCAGATTCAGGTTGAATTGGAAAAAAAAAAAAAAACATGTCATTGTTGCATAAAGAGAGATTTAAAAACTGTCACCTTCCAGAATTTAAAAACCTGAGTCAGGGGCTAAGCTAAATTTTCAATATTCAGTAAGAGCCCTTCTAGGGAGCGGGGGAAGGAGCAAGGGCCTCGAGATGAGCAACTCCACGCCTCTCGAGGCAGATGGGTGGTTACATCCATCCCTCGCTCCCTAGAATTCTGATTCAGTAATTAATGTTTGTCTTTTCAATTCAAGTCTAATCATATTTCATACAAGAAATTGATAAATTATAAGTTTTGATATTTGATGCCGTGTTTTGTTGAAAAGAAAACAACTCCTAGGGAAACATTGAAAAGGTGGAACAAAGAAAATAAAATAAGATAAGATAAAAAACACTAGAGATCAATATGAATTTAATCATCAAATTCATTATGAAGAAAAACTAACACATACATGCATACAACAAGAAGAAACTAAATTCCTCCCTACCAACAACTTTAGAAATCTTGCAGCACCACCGAACAAATGCCAAACCACTTTATCTAGTAGTTAGCCAAATGTTATTCTATCATACTCTTCATGGCCCAAAGGTGTTCAAAAAGATTATGATAATTCCAGAGATATAGTTTGCATGGTAGGACGATGTTCGGGATTGACATGTAAGCATGAATAGCCAATTGTACAATAAAAATGACATCCTCCGAGGATTTGATCTGCAGCGGGTGGAATGCGTTGGTCTAGTATATCCTTCAAGGGAATGTTTTGAACCAATGTAACGGAAGAGATGAGATCCTGATGATGTCTTCCCATTATCACTTCCAATGACAGCACCCCAAAGCTGTATACGTCACATTTTTCGGTCACCCTCATTGTGAAAGCAAGCTCTGCAAGAAAGAAAATTGTTTTTGTTATTTGCATTTATGTCAGACGTCATAAATTTGGTACGTAGTTCAAATAGTTTCTTGTACATATAATTTTTGTAACAATCTCTTATATCCAATAAAAACTGAAAAGTAATTAATCAAAAAATGACTGCAACTTCATTTCTAATTTGTACATAAATGTACCGAATATATCATAGTTAACTAACTATTCACGTCTATGGAATAAAAAAAAAAAAGGAAGAGGGAGTTGAGTGAAATAATGAGTCTTATAATTGACGAGATGGAATATATGATGTTACCTGGGGCTAGATATCCATACTTCCTGCAAGTGTCGTCCAATTAGATGAGTCCGGCTTTAGAATTCTTGCAATACCAAAATCTGAAACAAATGCCTCATACTCTGAATTCAACAAAACATTGTTACTGGACAAGTCTCGATGAAACAATCGGTGGCGAGCAATGATGGTGTAGAAACGATAAGGCACGCGCTACACATTTGACAACATTTGTTCTTTTGGACCAATCCATCTTCTGTGCAGCTTCATCATCAGTCAATATCTTAGCTAGACTCCCCATCTCCAAATACTCATAAATCAAAAATGAGTGTCGAACATGTGAACATAACCCGTACAACTTCACAATGTTCCGGTGTCGAACTTCTGCTAATACATGCATCTCATTTTGGAATGATCTCAATCAACCAAATCACTATCTTCTATAGGGTGCAGTTTCTTTACAGCCACTACTTGACCTGAGGATAGTTCTGCTTTATAAACATTTCCATATCCTCCACTGCCAATACAGTACTTGGAGTCGAAGTCATCTGTCGCTGCAATGATGTCATCATATACCATTTTCCCATCATAATTCCACACACAACAAATTTATGGGTACTTCACTTTGCGATCCATTCTTCTCTTTTAACTTCCAATGACGATTCAAATAAAAAAAATCCGACAAGAGAAAATACAAGAAAAAGTGTTCCCAAGAACGAAAAAATGGCAATAACCACGATTCCGATCTTCCTATTATTTGTACAATCTGTGTTGGTTGCTACTAAGAACTGACAAGGTTTCAAGCCTTTGATGCCACCACACAAGGCTTTGTTATTTTTGAAAGCATCTACGGAGGTTTTCTGAAAAGCTTGTTATCTGGGAGAGGGCCCTCCAAGTCATTGTAAGAAACATCAACGAATTCCAAACTGATCATCTCACTAAAAGATGAAGGAATTTGACCAGATAACTTATTATGTGAAAGATTCAACTTCTCCAAGTTTTTCAGCTGGCTCAATTCTTGTGGTATCTCTCCGTTAACTGTGTTTGGCTGAGATCAAGTAGTATTTGTAAGGAAGATAACTTACCCAATTGTGGCGGAATGCTCTCATTGAATTGGTTTCTACTGAAATCTAAGTGTAGCAATTTAGAACAACTCCCTATTTGATTGGGTATGGGGCCACTCATTTCATTAGAAGAAAGATCAAGACCTTCAAGACTGGACAACATCCCCATCTCAGGCGGAATCAGACCATGCAATCGATTATGACTCAAATTCAACTTAAACAAAGAGATCATCTTCCCGACTTCTTTCGGTATTGTTACTTGTAAATGATTTGAGGAAAGGTCGAGCAATTGTAGTCTAGTTAACTCAGCAAACATACCAGCTAGGCCGCTAGTAAATTCATTGTTAGAGAGTTTCACGCTTGATAGCCGATGCCACCGCCCCCAATTTCGTGGAAGCTCCCCATGCAATTGGTTATGACTCAAATCAATGTATTCCACATTGTGATAATCACTAATCAGGAATTGTGATATATCTCCAAAGAGTTTATTCTCATCCAGGCGAATTCTTTTTAAGCTTCTGCAATTTGTCAAGCCTTCAAAGACTAGACTTGTAAGTTGGTTCTGATGTGCTGAGAAGTATACGAGTGACCCACCGTTGCACAATACATGTTGTGATAAGTCACCAGTGAACTTGTTCTGATACAGTTGCAGATCAGACAAATTTGTCAGGTTGCCTATTTCTTGAGGAATTGAACCAGTGAGATTGTTTTCACTCAATTCTAAGTGCACCAGAGACTTGAGCTTTCCAAATTCTAAAGGAACGTGGCCAGAAAGTGCATTGGTGTAAAGGTATAGAGTGGTCAGTTTAGTCAAATTACCAAGAGATGGGGGGATCGAACCGATGAGATTATTGATAGACAACTCCAAGCCCACAAGAGATCTGAGATTTCCTATTTCTGAAGGAATGTGGCCAGAAAGTGCATTGGTGTGAAGGTATAGAGTGGTCAGTTTAGTCAAATTACCAAGAGATGGGGGGATCGAACCCGTGAGATTATTAATACCCAGCTCCAAATCCACAAGAGATCTAAGATTTCCTATTTCTGAAGGAATGCGGCCAGAAAGTGCATTGGTGTGAAGGTATAGAGTGGTCAGTTTAGTCAAATTACCAAGAGATGGGGGGATCGAACCAGTGAGATTATTAATACCCAGCTCCAAATCCACAAGAGATATGAGATTTCCTATTTCTGAAGGAATGCATCCAGAAAGTGCATTGGTGTAAAGGTATAGAGTGGTCAGATTAGTCAAATTACCAAGAGATGGGGGATCGAACCAGTGAAATTATTGGTAGACAACTCCAAGTCCACAAGAGATCTGAGATTTCCTATTTCTGAAGGAATGCGGCCAGAAAGTGCATTGGTGTCAAGGTATAGAGTGGTCAGATTAGTCAAATTACCAAGAGATGGGGGGATCGAACCAGTGAGATTATTGGTAGACAAGTTCAAGTTCACAAGAGATTTGAGATTTCCTATTTCAGAAGGAATTTCTCCTAAAAAATGATTGGATGAAAGATCGAGAATATTAAGTCGAGAAAGATTACCAATATGAATTGGAATAGTCCCGAAAAGGGTGTTATGGCTGAGATTTAAGTGGAGGAGGTATGGAAGAAATGAGAAGTCAAAAGCATGAAGAGTACCCACCAAACCCAAGTTTGGCAGAGATAAATCAACCACTTTATGATTCTTGTTGCAAGAAACCCCGAGCCAAGTGCATGCATTAGTGTTGGAGGAAGAATTCCATGAAGAGAGGAGATGAGAATTATTGTGAAGACTGGCTTTCCATTTGAGTAGAACACTAGCTTCTTCAGTTGTAACAACATTTGTAAAGTTGGCTGGCATAACAAGGAAAGGGGCTGAACCCATGCAACACAATGTAATGAGAACCAATAAAGCAATCATTGTGAAGAGAGAGAGAGAGGGAAATAGAAAGAGGGTATTACTGACTCGCTTTGTTTAGGTTTAGCTAAGGAGTTCAAAATATTTATAGACACAATTTGAGGATGAGGCATAGGCGTCATATCATTGGGATTTCAATCACGTGCCATGGAGCATACTATATTATATTCAGTTTTTTAAAATATCTTTTTGGTGTTGTTAACCTAAAAAAATCCATGTGAACATCCTTGCATGTCACCCTCTTTCCTCATTGTGTCCTTTTCTAGTTGACATAGCATGTGGACATTGGAAACATGCATATCTTTAATAAAGATTGAGACATTTAACTTACACTGAATAAGAAAGGATTGAGAAGTCATTCCAAGTCTTTGCAATTTGTATGTGCTTATGTAGGATTAAGTGGTTATATAAATGGCAAGACCTTGAAGCTAAATATGCCAAGCTAGAATCCATGGATCCACTCCGTTAGTAGGGTGAACATCCTCGATTGACATAGTCATTGCATATCTTTAATAGAGATTGAGACAGTAATTACTTGCACTGAATAAGAAAGGATTAAGAGTCATTCCAAGTCTACAATTTGTATGTGATAAGGTAGGGTTGAGTAGTTATATAAATGCAAGACCTTGAAGCTAAACCGGACAAACTCGAATCCATCAATCCACTCCAATAGTAGGGTGAACATGACGGATTGACATAGTCATTACATATCTTTAATAGAAATTGAGACAATAACTTACACTAAATAAGAAAGGATTGAGAGTCATTCCAAGTCTGCAATTTGTATGTGCTAAGGTAGGGTTGAGTGGTTATATAAATGGCAAGACCTTGAAGCTAAACCGGACAAACTCGAATCCATCAATCCACTCCATTAGTAGGGTATTTAATAGAGATTGAGACAATAACTTACACTGAATAAGAAAGGATTGAGAGTCATTCCAAGTCTGCAATTTGTATGTGCTAAGGTAGGGTTGGGTGGTTATATAAAAGGCAAGACCTTGAAGCTAAACCGGACAAACTCGAATCCATCAATCCACTCCATTAGTATGGTGAACACGACGGATTAACATAGTCATTGCATATCTTTAATAGAGATTGAGACATTAACTTATAATGAATAAGAAAGGACTGAGAGTCATTCAAAGTCTGCAATTTGTATGTGATAAGGTAAGGTTGAGTGATTATTTAAATGGCATGACCTTGAAGCTAAACCGGACAAACTCGAATCCATCAATCCACTCCATTAGTAGGGTGAACTCGACGGATTGACATAGTCATTGCATATCTTTAATAGAGATTGAGACAATAACTTACATTTAATAAGAAAGGATTGAGAGCCATTCCAAGTCTGCAATTTGTATTCGCTAAGGTAGGGTTGAGTGGTTATATAAATGGCAAGACCTTGAAGCTAAACCGGACAAACTCGAATCCATCAATCCACTCCATTAGTTGGGTGAACACGATGGATTGACATAGTCATTGCATATCTTTAATAGAGATTGAGACATTAACTTACACTGAATAAGAAAGGATTGAGAGTCAGTCCAAGTCTGCAATTTGTATGTGAGTGTTTATATAAATGGCAAGACTTTGAAGCTAAACCGGACAAACTCGAATCCATCAATCCACTCCGTTAGTAGGGTCTTTAATAGAGATTGAGACAATAACTTACACTGAATGAGAAAGGATTGAGAGTCATTTTAAGTCTGCAATTTGTATGTGCTAAGGTAGGGTTGAGTGGTTATATAAATGGCAAGACCTTGAAGCTAAACCGGACAAACTCGAATCCATCAATCCACTCCATTAGTAGGGTGAACACGACGGATTGACATAGTTATTACATATCTTTAATAGAGATCGAGACAATAACTTACATTGAATAAGAAAGGATTGAAAGTCATTCCAAGTCTTCAATTTGTATGTTCTAAGGTAGGGTTGAGTGGTTATATAAATGGCAAGACCTTGAAGCTAAACCGGACAAACTCGAATCCATCAATCCACTCCATTAGTAAGGTCTTTAATAGAGATTGAGACAATAACTTACACTGAATAAGAAAGGATTGAGAGTCATTCCAAGTCTGCAATTTGCATGTGCTAAGGTAGGGTTGTGTGGTTATATAAATGGCAAGACTTTGAAGCTAAACCGGACAAACTCGAATCCATCAATCCACTCCATTAGTAGGGTCTTTAATAGAGATTGAGACAATAACTTACACTGAATAAGAAAGGATCGAGAGTCATTTTAAGTCTGCAATTTGTATGTGCTAAGGTAGGGTTAAGTGGTTATATATATGGCAAGACCTTGAAGCTAAACAGGACAAATTAAATTCATTAATCCACTCCATTAGTAGGGTGAATTAATTTACATAGTCATTGCATATCTTTATTCTTTATTAGAGATGGGCTTGTCTAATTGGCGAGGAAACGGGCGAGGGAGGGAGGTGAAACCCTCCACCCCCTCGAGATGTGTGCATTCACGCATCTCGAGGGTGATCGAGGGTTCCACCCCCTCCCTCGCCCGTTTCCTCGCCAATTAGAGTTTCCCATTAGAGATTGAGACAGTATTTTTCTTTGAGAAAAGATCCACTAAAACATATTCATTCCCTTGAGATTCACAAGTATTAGATATACTTTTACGCAGATCAACAAGTACTACTTGTTCATGTCTAGTACGAGCTTATATATATATATATACATATACATGTACTAGCCACAAAAACTCTTTACAAAATAACACAAGAAGAATGAACTGATGGAGGGGTTCTTCAGTAGCTAAAGTTGTTAGGAGTAACACAATTTCCCTTGATCTTAATCAACAAGCTTTTTTTTTTTTTTTTTTTTTTTTTAAGAAAAACGAGCGGGGTTATTTAGGATCCCCGAACCTAAGAAATGAATTACAAGCACTCATACATTCACTCGTTACAGCATCCACACGACAAAAAACTTGCTTAAAATCTACAACTAAGAACCTAATTAGTTCTAGAATCACCGTCTCCAAGTTGGGGAGTAACCTGCAAAGTGTTCTGCTACTAAAGTAGTTGCATGATAGACCTGCCATAACTTGTCTTCCTCATAAGTACCAATCAATCTTTAATCACTCTCATGACGTGATTTATACCTAATGTGGGCCCCAAATGTGGGCCCCAGGATGTAGGAGAAGTCGTCGTAAGGATACGAACCACAATGAATCCTGATATAAAAACCATTGAATGCTAGCACTAAGCTAGCATCCATACAATGTTCTAATAAGCATTTGCATTTTACTTGTATTATCATCAGCATTTACCTGAATTTAGGATTTGTCTTCTTGCTTCGAGAGGACCTTCGAGGAACATCTGCCGTGGGAGTCTGTATTGTGGTAACCTCCCGTTCTTTTTCACTAGTGATTTGCCCTATTGTCTGCTTATTCTCACTTAATGCAAGAGGTTTAGGCCATTGGGTACATGAATATCTTGTTGATAAGGAAATTGTTGAGGAGGGCGGTATGCATAAAATTTGGTTAAAATGGACTAAAGCTCTCTTCGTAGTGTTGAAGCCCATTGTGCAAAGGTTATTTTTTCTTATTTATTTATTTTTTATAAAAGTAAGCAGTAGCTTCATGTGCTCTATACATTCTATATATCTGCAACCGTGTCATCGTTTCTATTTGATGTCTCATCATATTTTATAGGCATGAAGAGTCTTCTTCTCTCTTTTGATTGGGGCAATATTATTGATGGAAATTTGGTACAGTCCTCTCTAATACAAATATGAAAGCGTAATATTCCCGATACCTGGGAAACTCCCTTCTATGACAACTCTTCGCTCTCTCCAATCTAGAAGTGCCTAACCCAATTGCCCAAACCTGCTCAGCACTATCCCAGTACCAGGGAAACTACTGCTCTGGTTAAAATGGACTAAAGCTCTGCCCACTACAAAGGAAATTGTAGAGGAGGGCGGTATGCATAAAATTTGCTTTGATATGAAGATGAATATACTACAGACGAGTTATGGCAAAAGTCCCCCTTCAATGATATATTAGCTCTGTCTTGCTTACTTCAGACAAGGTATATTCTTAAAGTAGGTTGTCTTCATTTATAAATGTTACAACTTCATCTCATCATATAACATAAATAAGCTAAACTACAAATCAGACTGGATAAAGCAAATTTAGGTTGAACTGGAAGAAGAAAAAAAAATGTCATTGTTGCATAAAGAGAGATTTAAATATTCAATATTCAATATTCAGAAATTGATAAATTTAAATATTCAATATTCAGAAATTGATAAATTGATAAACATGCCATTGTTGCATAAGCTGAATTTTCAATATTCAAAAATTGATAAATAATAAGTTTTGATATTTGATGCCGATCGAGTTTGGGTGAAAAGAAACAACTCCTAGGGAAACATTGAAAAGGTGGAACAAATAAAATAAAATAAGATAAAAAACACTAGAGATCGATATGAACATTAATCATCAAATTCATTATGAAGAAAAACTTCCACATACATGCATACAACAAGAAGAAACTAAAATTCCTCCCTACCAGCAACTTTTGAAATCTTGCCAAATGTTATTCTGTCATACTTTTCATGGCCCAAAGGTGGTTCAAAAGATTATGATAATTCCAGAGATATAGTTTCCATGGTAGGACGATGTTCGGGATTGACATGTAAGCATGAAATAGCCAATTGTACAATAAAAATGACATCCTTGAGGACTTGATCTGCAGGGGGTGGAATGCGTTGGTCTAGTATATCCTTCAAGTGAATGTTTTGAAACAATGTAACGGAAGATATGAGATCCTGATGATGTCTTCCCATTATCACTTCCAATGATAGCACCCCAAAGCTGTATACGTCACATTTTTCGGTCACCCTCATTGTGAAAGCAAGCTCTACAAGAAAGAAAATTGTTTTTGTTATTTGCATTTTATGTCAGTTACACGTCATAAATTTTGGTACGTAGTTCAAATAGTTTCTTGTACATATAAAATTTTGTAATTAATAAAAAAATGACTGCAACTTCATTTCTAATTTGTACATAAATGTACCTAATATATCATAGTTAACTAACTATTCACGTCCATGGAACCAAAAAAAAAAAAGGAAGAGGGAGTTAAGTTAAATAATGAGTCTTATAATTGACGAGATGAAATATGTGATGTTACCTGGGGCTAGATATCCATACGTTCCTGCAAGTGTTGTCCAATTAGATGAGTCCGGCTTTAGAATTCTTGCAATACCAAAATCTGAAACAAATGCTTCGTACTCTGAATTCAACAAAACATTGTTACTGGACAAGTCTCGATGAACAATCGGTGGCGAGCAATGATGGTGTAGAAACGATAAGGCACGCGCTACACATTTGACAACATTTGTTCTTTTGGACCAATCCATCTTCTGTGCAGCTTCATCATCGGTCAAGATCTTAGCTAGACTCCCCATCTCCAAATACTCATAAATCAAAAATGAGTGTCGAACATGTGAACATAACCCGTACAACTTCACAATGTTCCGGTGTCGAACTTCTGCTAATACATGCATCTCATTTTGGAATGATCTCAAATCAACCAAATCACTATCTTCTAGAGGGTGCAGTTTCTTTACAGCCACTACTTGACCTGAGGATAGTTCTGCTTTATAAACATTTCCATATCCTCCACTGCCAATACAGTACTTGGAGTTGAAGTTATCTGTCGCTGCAATGATGTCATCATATACCATTTTCCCATCATAATTCCACACACAAAACAGATTTCTGGGTACTTCACTCTGCGATCCATTCTTTCTTTTAACTTCCAATGACGATTCAAATAAAAAAATCCGACAAGAGAAAATACAAGAAAAAGTGTTCCCAAGAACGAAAAAATGGCAATAACCACGATTCCGATCTTCCTATTATTTGTATAATCTGTGTTGGTTGCTGCTAAGAACTGACAAGGTTTCAAGCCTTTGATGCCACCACACAAGGCTTTGTTATTTTTGAAAGCATCTACGGAGGTTTTCTGAAAAGCTTTGTTATCTGGGAGAGGGCCCTCCAAGTCATTGTAAGAAACATCAACGAATTCCAAACTGATCATCTCACTAAAAGATGAAGGAATTTGACCAGATAACCTATTATGTGAAAGGTTCAACTTCTCCAATTTTTTCAGCTGGCTCAATTCTTGTGGTATCTCTCCGTTAACTGTGTTTTGGCTGAGATCAAGTAGGATTTGTAAGGAAGATAACTTACCCAATTGTGGCGGAATGCTCTCATTGAATTGGTTTCTACTGAAATCTAAGCGTAGCAATTTAGAACAACTCCCTATTTGATTGGGTATGGGGCCACTCATTTCATTAGAAGAAAGATCAAGATCTTCAAGACTGGACAACATCCCCATCTCAGGCGGAATCAGACCATGCAATCGATTATGACTCAAATTCAACTTAAACAAAGAGATCATCTTCCCGACTTCTTTCGGTATTGTTAGTTGTAAATGATTTGAGGAAAGGTCGAGCAATCGTAGTCTAGTTAACTCAGCAAACATACCAGCTAGCCCGCCAGTAAATTCATTGTTAGAGAGTTTCACGCTTGATAGCCGATGCCACCGCCCCCAATTTCGTGGAAGCTCCCCATGCAATTGGTTATGACTCAAATCAATGTATTCCACATTGTGATAATCACTAATCAGGAATTGTGATATATCTCCAAAGAGTTTATTCTCATCTAGGCGAATTCTTTTTAAGCTTCTGCAATTTGTCAAGCCTTCAAAGACTAGACTTGTAATTTGGTTCTGATTTGCTGAGAAGTATACGAGTGACCCACCGTTGCACAATACATGTTGTGATAAATCACCAGTGAACTTGTTATGATGCAGTAGCAGTTTGATCAAATTTGTCAGGTTGCCTATTTCTCGAGGAATTGAACCAGTGAGATTATTGGCAGACAAATCCAAGTCTACAAGAGATTTGAGATTTCCTAATTCAGAAGGAATGTGACCAGAAAGTGCATTGGAGTAAAGGTATAGAATGGTCAGCTCAGTCAAATTACCAAGAAATGAGGGGATTGAACCAGTGAGATTATTGGTAGACAACGCCAATTTCACAAGAGATTTGAGATTTCCTATTTCTGAAGGAATGTGGCCAGAAAGTTTATTGCTGAAAAGGTATAGAGTGGTCAGCTCAGTCAAATTACCAAAAGATGAGGGGATTGAACCAGTGAGATTATTGGCAGACAAATCCAAGTCTACAAGAGATTTGAGATTTCCTATTTCTGAAGGAATGTGGCCAGAAAGTTTATTGCTGAAAAGGTATAGAGTGGTCAGCTCAGTCAAATTACCAAAAGATGAGGGGATTGAACCAGTGAGATTATTGGCAGACAAATCCAAGTCTACAAGAGATTTGAGATTTCCTATTTCTGAAGGAATGTGGCCAGAAAGTTTATTGCTGAAAAGGTATAGAGTGGTCAGCTCAGTCAAATTACCAAAAGATGAGGGGATTGAAACAGTGAGATTATTGGCAGACAAATCCAAGTCTACAAGAGATTTGAGATTTCCTAATTCAGAAGGAATGTGACCAGAAAGTGCATTGGAGTAAAGGTATAGAATGGTCAGCTCAGTCAAATTACCAAGAAATGAGGGGATTGAACCAGTGAGATTATTGGTAGACAACGCCAATTTCACAAGAGATTTGAGATTTCCTATTTCTGAAGGAATGTGGCCAGAAAGTTTATTGCTGAAAAGGTATAGAGTGGTCAGCTCAGTCAAATTACCAAAAGATGAGGGGATTGAACCAGTGAGATTATTGGTAGACAACTCCAAGTCTACAAGAGATTTGAGATTTCCTAATTCAGAAGGAATGTGACCAGAAAGTGCATTGGAGTAAAGGTATAGAATGGTCAGCTCAGTCAAATTACCAAGAGATGAGGGGATTGAACCAGTGAGATTATTGGTAGACAACGCCAATTTCACAAGAGATTGAGATTTCCTATTTCTGAAGGAATGTGACCAGTGAGATTATTGGTAGCCAACTCCAATTTCACAAGAGATTTGAGATTTCCTATTTCTGAAGGAATGTGACCAGAAAATGCATTCTTGTGAAGGTACAGAGTGGTCAACTCAGTCAAATTACCAAGAGATGAGGGGATTGAACCAGTGAGATTATTGGCAGACAAATCCAAGTCTACAAGAGATTTGAGATTTCCTAATTCAGAAGGAATGTGACCAGAAAGTGCATTGGAGTAAAGGTATAGAATGGTCAGCTCAGTCAAATTACCAAGAAATGAGGGGATTGAACCAGTGAGATTATTGGTAGACAACGCCAATTTCACAAGAGATTTGAGATTTCCTATTTCTGAAGGAATGTGGCCAGAAAGTTTATTGCTGAAAAGGTATAGAGTGGTCAGCTCAGTCAAATTACCAAAAGATGAGGGGATTGAACCAGTGAGATTATTGGCAGACAAATCCAAGTCTACAAGAGATTTGAGATTTCCTAATTCAGAAGGAATGTGACCAGAAAGTGCATTGGAGTAAAGGTATAGAATGGTCAGCTCAGTCAAATTACCAAGAGATGAGGGGATTGAACCAGTGAGATTATTGGTAGACAACGCCAATTTCACAAGAGATTTGAGATTTCCTATTTCTGAAGGAATGTGACCAGTGAGATTATTGGTAGCCAACTCCAATTTCACAAGAGATTTGAGATTTCCTATTTCTGAAGGAATGTGACCAGAAAATGCATTCTTGTGAAGGTACAGAGTGGTCAACTCAGTCAAATTACCAAGAGATGAAGGGATTGAACCAGTGAGATTATTGGCAGACAAATCCAAGTCTACAAGAGATTTGAGATTTCCTAATTCAGAAGGAATGTGACCAGAAAGTGCATTGGAGTAAAGGTATAGAATGGTCAGCTCAGTCAAATTACCAAGAAATGAGGGGATTGAACCAGTGAGATTATTGGTAGACAACGCCAATTTCACAAGAGATTTGAGATTTCCTATTTCTGAAGGAATGTGGCCAGAAAGTTTATTGCTGAAAAGGTATAGAGTGGTCAGCTCAGTCAAATTACCAAAAGATGAGGGGATTGAACCAGTGAGATTATTGGTAGACAACTCCAAGTCCACAAGAGATTTGAGATTTCCAATCACTGATGGAATATGACCAGAATGTTGATTGTTGTCAAGATATAATATACGGAGTTTGGAAAATTGACCAATTTCTGAAGGAATTTCCCCTGAAAATTGATTGAATGAAAGATCAAGAAGACTAAGTCGAGAAAGATTACCAATATGAATTGGAATAGACCCGGAAAGGGTGTTGTGGCTGAGATTTAACCCAAGGAGGTATGGAAGGAATGAAAAATCAAAAGCGTGAAGAGTACCCACCAAACCCAAGCTTGACAGAGATAAATCAACTACTCTATGATTCTTGTTGCAAGAAACCCCGAACCAATTGCATGCATTAACATTGGAGGAAGAATTCCACGAAGGGAGGAGATAAGAATTGTTGTGAAGACTGGCTTTCCATTTGAGTAGAGCAGTGGCTTCTTCGGTTGTACCAACATTTGTAAAGTTGGTTGGTGTAACAAGGGAAGGAGATAAGCTTAGGGAGGACAATGTAATGAAAACCAATAAAGCAATCATTGTGAAGAGAGAGAGAGAAAGAATATGAGGATATTACTGACTCACTTTGTTTAGGCTTAGCTAAGGAGTTGAGAATATTTATAGACAAAAGTTGAGGATGACGCATAGGTGTCAATGCATTGGGATTTCAATCACGGGTAAGGGAGCATGGTATATTATCTTCAGGATTTTTTTTAAAAAAAAATATCTTTTTGGTGTTGTTATCTTAAAAGAAATCTCAGTGAACATCAGTTTTCTAGTTGACATGCACTTGGACAATGGCATGGGAATGTTAGCACATCAGTTAGTTATTTGGTGTCCACTCACTAAATAAAAATAATTAAGATCTACCATAGTGTGAGAAAAGTGAATTTGAAATAGTATTTGATTTCAATTGCACTCCAATGTTGAAATAAGACTAATAAGTGTTACTTTCCAAAACTAATACGTGTTTGTTATGAGAATATTAAGCAAATCTATTGAATATTTGGTGTCCACTCATTGAATAAAATAGTGTCATCGGTTTTATTATCCTAAGGAGTTCAGCTGTCTAGCCAATAGCAGGGCAAGTGGTCCTTTTTCTTAAACCAAATATTCATTAAGATATGCTCACATGAAGAGAATTTGATCCCTTAGGCGAGCTCGTCATATATTGGTGCCCCTTGGTTAAAAAAAAATGTATATATATGGAAAATGAGTTCCATGTATACATCCACTTGCAATTTTTCTATCCTTGGATCAATTTTTTGACACCATTGATATTTTTCAATCATAGGAAGAATTTTTATGCATGGAAAATGAAGCTTATCATGGATCTCCTTTCAGTGCAAGTGCGCAGGCTAGGGAAGTATCTCATATCATCAGGGAACTTATAATTTTAGTTTGTAATATAAATCTCACTCGTTTCATTCCATTATATGCACAACCATATATTTGTATACTGTGCTATTGTATTACAATTATGAATATTACATGTTAATATTGTATTACATTGTCATTAAATAAAAATAATTAAGTGAGAAAGTGAATTTGAAACATGCACTTCACTTTAGAAATAGCATTTGATTTTAATTGCAGTCCAATGTTGAAATAAGAGGGATTGCATAAAGCTTGAATGACGAAGTTAACAAAGGCAATACGGTCTACTACCTAAACTGATGGAGTTAAAGTAATAGCTAGAGGGTTTTGAAAAAGGGTAGCAATAAGATTAATGATTAATTCTTGAAACACGTTTGCTGCCAAATCTCCACGAAAAGAGACAAGGATTGACAGTGGTACTCAGCTCATAAAAGTGGTTGGCAGTGATTTTGGGTCTACCACCAAGCGGTGGCTGGCTAGAATAAAGGGGTACAGTTATACATCTCAATCTAATGACAAATTTTGGTCCCTCTTGGTCAGGTGGATGTGAATGAGCGAGTGAATTGCATTTGCATCCCTATATTATTTGATTTGATTGGATAGCACATCAGTTTTTTATTTAATATAGTAGAAGAAGTTTTGTTTTTCCACATTAGGAGACTTAGATATGGGTCTGCTATTTGTTATTTTTTATTTAATGAGTGGATTCATAAGAAGAATTTAATGGGTCCATTCATTAAATAAAAATTATTAAGGTTATCAATTTGTTATTTGCTGTTCAGCTGTCTAGCCAATAGCTAAAGTAATTTTTTTTTTCAAATAATATATAGTAGTAGTGGGAGAAAAAATTGAGAAAAAAACAGACAATATGTGTAGTAGAAGGAATCAAAGAAGATTTAGGAAGAGAGATCTAACTCATCTCATTATTGTTATCCACTATTAGATTTTATCCACTTGCAAATTTTTTTTACCATTAGATCAATTTTTCGACACCATTATGTTTAGATGAATGTTATGTCCATCATGAAAGTTCTTTGAATTCGGGTTCTGCATTCCCTCATATCTTTGTGTCTTATCATTTTCACTTCACAAATCATGTTTTTATTACACGGTTATTTATCTGAGTTAGTAGGGATGTGTATAAAAGTTCACTGGGTTGATGGTAATCACGTTATATGATTACGGTGATGAAAGTGATAAGGGATAACTAGTTGGCACTATATATTATTAATTGGACATTGAGACTAAAGAGTGGCTTTTGTGGTTATAATGCAGGCCTTAAGGTTAAACGAACAAACTAAAATCTATCCACTCCATTGCCAAGGTGAACACGATTGATTGACATAGTCATTGCATCGATTGATTGAAACTGCCACTGCCGTAACTTACACTGAATGAGAAAAGGATTGAGAAATTCATTCCAAGTCTTTGCAATTACGATAGGGTTAAGAGGTTGTAAATGGCAAGACCTTGAAGTTAAATAGGACAAACTAGAATCCATCGATCCACTCCGTTAGTAAGGTGAACATGATTCATTCCAAGTCTTTGCATCAAAGACTTGAGAAAGTCATTCCAAATCTCTGCAATTTGTTTCAGCTAAGGCAAAATTTAGTGGTTACGAAAAGGCAACACCTTGAAGATAACAGAACACAACAATTGACTGATCAAGATAGGCATCCCAAGTCTTTGCTACTTGTCTTCATTAAGTCTTTGAATAGACTCAATCCCAGCAAAATATTAGATGAAATTCCATACTTGAAGTCGTCCATCCAAGTCTTAGTAAATTGTCATGACTCCTTTTTTGAAGGAACATTACCTGAATAAGATGTCTTACATGTGGAAATTTCCATTCATGTGTTACAACTTGCGCATGAAAAACGTATGTTTTACGGTCAATACAAACCACCCAAGGGTTCAAAAATTTATTATTTCATACCAAATAGGACACAGTTTTTTTTTTTTTTTTTTTTTTTTTTTTTTTTTTTGTTGTGCACTAAGAACACAAACACATCGAGCATTGCACAAAACCCACATTTTTTTTTTTGCAAAAGACAAATTTGGTGGTTAATGATACATAGTCAATGTGTCATCGACGCTAGCTTATACACATTATTCCTAAAGACAAGTGCATGTTTCTTAAAATTTATGCTCAAACAAGAAACTGATCGCTACGTCAAAAAACTTCAAGTTGGGGAATACTCTCGCAAAGTGATTTTCTAAAATAGTATTTCTTGGTACGCGTACATTAAATAAAAATTCAGTTTCATAATAGGCTCGCAATGAAATTGAAAAGAGCAGCCAATGAACCCGTTTTCTTATGAGAACAAGGAGTGTAAATGAAACTAGGAAAAAGTGTTAGACTATTGGGTTGCTGAGGTTAGCCTTGTAAAAATCAAAATGCACGCTTCTCAAGACCACAATCGGTGGCAGTAGCGGAGCCAAATACAAGCCAGGGGAGCCACCTAACTTTTACCATTGATTGCCTCCATAGAAATTGTAGTTATGTTCCCCTTGCCCCCTCCTTGTTCAAGTTGTCGCACTTGGTGGGGTTACTAAAGTTTTCTTATTTTCTTTTGGACATTTGGAATATTCCAATGATAGATAAAGCTCTACTAATCCACTTGAAGTATTTCAATGTCATTGTGTTTTTATTAGGAAATAATCTACCACAACCCACATATTTATACAAAGATTATTTATGGCACTCATCTGAACCAAATTACCACAACAAATCAAGCATGAGAAGGCAAAGGAATGTTAAGTATGAGAAACTAAACATTTCGGATGAAAGCGGGGAATAGAGGTAGCCCCTAACAGAACATAGTATGAGAGTTGACCACGGGCCAATTAGATCAAGCCAAAGTGGCAAACCGTGAACAATACCAGGCCAATCAGGAACAAACACGGGAAAATTGGTCAATATCCCTTCTTCTTTGCAACTTCTCAGCTTTCCTGATTTGATCGCTTGAGGCTTTTCTTCCCTAGGATCCCTATTGTGATGAGTTGGTGCAGGTACAGGCGTTATTGTTCAAGAATACATTGAATGAATGACATGACACAAATCATGAGGAGGATCATAAATCTATAACCAATATTTGTCGCCATCAGTGGAATCTTCACATGAACGACAATATGACTAGGATGTTGAACCTACTTAACGAAGAGTGTTCTAAAAATCGGTTGAAGCAGCCGCCTGGGCAAGTTTTAAAAAAAATATAAAATATTAAGACTTTATTTATTTATTTTGCATATGTATCTTGAAATTGAATTGAAAATAATTTATATGCTATTATGCTTACTTTTTATTAATTAAGTATAATTTCTTATCGGATAATAAAAAAGTATTTCACAGATAGAAGTAATTTAAAGAGTCTGAATCATCTGCACCCACTAACGCATCATATATTCCTTATATTAGTTTATAAATTATGTGAAATATGCAAAACAATGAAAGTGTTCAAAAGGCGAACAAATATTTAGAAGAATATGGATCATCTGCACCCTAAGTGCATTTATAAATTATACTATTAATGCACCAAGTACATTAAAAAGTCTTCACAAGACAATAACAATGACTAATTCTATTAGATTAGAGAAATTAGCCACATTGTATAGCTTCATCATCATTGTCGTGGATCTTTACGATGGCGTTTTCATTTGAAGTAAAATTATTTGGGACCTTTTGATAATCAAAACTATATGGTTCGGTTGGGAGTTGCTTCAAATGCTGTGTGTTAAATTTGAATTCAAAATTGTAGAATCATGTTCCATTGTAGTAAATCCAAGCTAGCTAGGTGCTTGGATTATACACTGGAACTAAGATGTCTTATGTCATTTCAACTATTTGGTAAAACTTTTGGCTACCTTTCTTTTTATTTATTAGTTTTTTTGGAGCTCATCACCACAATGGTTTCAAAGTAAATATACCATCAAAACTTAAAATTGCAAAATTGTAGTCAGACTAAATTGCAAAATGTTACTTTTTGTCGCAACTTGGATGTTTCAAACATTTCAAAGATTAATAAGTTCAATCATCAATTATAACTCTAGAGTCCAAGTCTTTGCAATTATCGGCCACATGACTTTTTATTTATTTTATTTTAATGGACAATATGAGGATGGAGACAATCCAATCAACCTAACTCAAAATAATTTTCCAAGTCCACCCAAGTTGTCAATGACACCATTTTTTTGCTAGTAAAAAAAATTAGTTTGGACTTGTCAAATCTTCCAAACATCTTAATTTGGTTATTTCAAACATTCCATAGAGTGATAAAGTTCAATCAATTCTAATCCGAGAATCATTGGAATTTGTTGTTGATGTTATTTATTATATACGAAGCATTTTAGGGATTGATATAGTACAATCAATTCTAACTCAAAAGTCATTCCAAGTCTTTGCAATTTTTCCATACACCTTTGACTTTTCGAAATTTTCAATGAGTTATAAGTTCTATATTGTCATCAAAATTATAATTCCAGAGCCAGATCTTTGCATTTGTCGGGGATGTCAATTTTTAATTAAATTAAAATTTGTTTTTATTCACCGCCCCCTCAGTGCAATCAATTCGATGATATCGTTCAAGTCTTTGCAATTTTTTGGGGATGTCAATTTTGAGTTTGGTTTTGTTCTACAAAATTCTCCAAACAACTAGGTAATGTGTCATTCATTTTCCACTCGATGACAATACAAGTTGCTGGATAGGTGCTTGACTGACTTGCTGTAGTCATTTGCTTTGTAGAAAATGAAGTTTTAGTGGAAATGTGGAAAGAGTTATAAGTTCGATATTGTCATCAAAATTATAATTCCAAAGCCAGATCTTTGCATTTGTTGGGGATGTCAATTTTTAATTAAATTAAAATTTGTTTTATTCACCTCTCCCTCAGTGGAATCAATTCGATGATATCGTTCAGGTCTTTGCAATTTGTTGGGGTTGTCAAATTTGAGTTTGGTTTTATTCTACAAAATTCTCCAAACAACTAGGTAATGTGTCATTCATTTTCTACTCGATGACAATACAAGTTGCTGGATAGGTGCTTGACTAACTTGCTATAGTCATTTGCTTTGTAGAAAATGAAGTTTTAGTGGAAATGTGGAATGAGTTATAAGTTCTATATTGTCATCAAAATTATAATTCCATAGCCCGATCTTTGCATTTGTCGGGGATGTCAATTTTTAATTAAATTAAAATTTGTTTTTATTCACCGCCCCCTCAGTGCAATCAATTCGATGATATCGTTCAAGTCTTTGCAATTTGTTGGGGATATCAATTTTGAGTTTGGTTTTGTTCTACAAAATTCTCCAAACAACTAGGTAATGTGTCATTCATTTTCCACTTGATGACAATACAGGTTGCTGGATAGGTGCTTGATTGACTTGCTGTAGTCATTTGCTCTGTAGAAAATGAAGTTTTAGTGAAAATGTGGAATGGTGCGAATCTCTCATTTCCTTGTAGGAAATGAAGTTTTAGTGGACATGTGGAATGAGTTATTAGTTCTATATTGTCATCAATATTATAATTCTAGAGCCAGATCTTTGCATTTGTTGGGGATGTCAATTTTTAATTAAATTAAATTTTGTTTTTATTCACCTCCCTCTCGTTGCAATCAATTCGATGATATTGTTCAAGTCTTTGCAATTTGTTGGGGAAGTCAATTTTGAGTTTGGTTTTGTTCTACAAAATTCTCCAAACAACTAGGTAATGTGTCATTGATTTTCCACTTGATGACAATACAGGTTGCTGGATATTTGCTTTGTAGAAAATGAATTTTTTGCTGTTGTTAACCTAAAAAAATCTCTGTGAACATCCTTGCATGTCATCCTCTTTCCTCATTGTGTCCTTTTCTAGTTGACATAGCATGTGGACAATGGCGACATGCATATCTTTAATAGAGATTGAAACATTTAACTTACAATGAATAAGAAAGGATTTCGAAAGTCATTCCAAGTCTTTGCAATTTGTATGTGCTTATGTAGGATTAAGTGGTTATATAAATGGCAAGACCTTGAAGTTAAATATGACAAGCTAGAATCCATGGATCCACTACGTTAGTAGGGTGAACATCCTCGATTGACATAGTCATTGCATAACGTTAATAGAGATTGAGACAGTAACTTGCACTGAATAAGAAAGGATTAAGAGTCTTTCCAAGCATGCAATTTGTATGTGATAAGGTAGGATTGAGTAGTTATATAAATGCAAGACCTTGAAGCTAAACTGGACAAACTTGAATCCATCAATCCACTCCATTATTAGGGTCTTTAATAGAGATTGAGACAATAACTTACACTGAATAAGAAAGGATTGAGAGTCATTCCAAGTATGCAATTTGTATGTGCTAAGGTAGGGTTGAGTGGTTATATAAATGGCGAGACCTTGAAGCTAAACCGGACAAACTCGAATCCATCAATTCACTCCATTATTAGGGTGAACACGACGGATTGACATAGTCATTGCATATCTTTAAAAGAGATAGAGACAATAACTTACATGGAATAAGAAAGGATTGAGAGTCATTCCAAGTCTGCAACTTGTATGTGCTAAGGTTGTGTTGAGTGGTTATATAAATAGCAAGTCCTTGTAGCTAAATCGGACAAACTCGAATCCATCAATCCACTCCATTAGTAGGGTGAACACGACGAATTGACATAGTCATTGCATATCTTTAATAGAGATGGAGACATTAACTTACACTGAATAAGAAAGGATTGAGACTCTGAGAGTCATTCCAAGTCTGCAATTTGTATGTGATAAGGTAGAGTTGAGTGGTTATATAAACGGCAAGACCTTGAAGCTAAACCGGACAAACTCGAATCCATCAATCCACTCCATTAGTAAGGTGAACATGACGGATTGACATAGTAATTACGTATCTTTTATAGAGATTGAGACAATAACTTACACTGAATAAGAAAGGATTGCAAGTCATTCCAAGTCTGCAATTTGTATGTGCTAAGGTAGGGTTGAGTGGTTATATAAATGGCAAGACCTTAAAGCTAAACCGGACAAACTCGAATCCATCAATCCATTCCATTAGTATGGTGAACACGACGGATTGACATAGTCAATGCATATCTTTAATTGAGATTGAGACATTAACTTACACTGAATAAGAAAGGACTGAGAGTCATTCCAAGTCTGCAATTTGTATGTGATAAGGTAGGGTTGAGTTGTTATTTAAATGGCATGACCTTGAAGCTAAACCAGACAAACTCGAATCCATCAATCCACTCCATTAGTTGGGTGAACACGACGGATTGACATAGTCATTACACATCTTTAATAGAGATTGAGACAATAACTTACATTTAATAAGAAAGGATTGAGAGCCATTCCAAGTCTGCAATTTGTATGTGCTAAGGTAGGGTTGAGTGGTTATATAAATGGCAAGACCTTGAAGTTAAACCGGAAAAACTTGAATCCATCAATCCACTCCATTAGTAGGGTCTTTAATAGAGATTGAGACAATAACTTACACTGAATAAGAAAGGATTGAGAGTCAATCCAAGTCTGCAATTTGTATGTGCTAAGGTAGGGTTGAGTGGTTATATAAATGGCAAAACCTTGAAGTTAAACCGGACAAACTCGAATACATCAATCCATTCCATTAGTATGGTGAACACGACGGATTGACGTAGCCATTGCATATCTTTAATAGAGATTGAGACATTAACTTACACTGAATAAGAAAGGACTAAGAGTCATTCAAAGTCTGCAATTTGTATGTGATAAGGTAGGGTTGAGTGGTTATTTAAATGGCATGACCTTGAAGCTAAACCAGACAAACTCGAATCCATGAATCCACTCCATTAGATGGGTGAACTCGACAGATTGACATAGTCATTACATATCTTTAATAGAGATTGAGACAATAACTTACAATTAATAAGAAAGGATTCAGAGCCATTCCAAGTTTGCAATTTGTATGTGCTAAGGTTGGATTGAGTGGTTATATAAATGGCAAGACGTTGAAGCTAAACCGGACAAACTCAAATCCATCAATCCACTCCATTAGTTGGGTGAACACGACGGATTGACTTAGTCAATGTATATCTTTAATAGAGATTGAGATATTAACTTACACTGAAAAAGAAAGGATTGAGAGTCATTAATCCAAGTCTGCAATTTGTATGTGAGTGGTTATATAAATGGCAAGACTTTGAAGCTAAACCGGACAAACTCGAATCCATCAATCCACTCCATTAGTAGGGTCTTTAATAGAGATTGAGACAATAACTTACACTGAATAAGAAAGGATTGAGAGTCATTTTAAGTCTGCAATTTGAATGTGCTAAGGTAGGGTTGAGTGGTTATATAAATGGTAAAACCTTGAAGCTAAACCGGACAAACTCGAATCCATCAATCCACTCCATTAGTAGGGTAAACACGACGGATTGACATAGTCATTACATATCTTTAATAGAGATTGAGACGATAACTTACACTGAATAAGAAAGGATTGAAAGTCATTCCAAGTCTGCAATTTGCATGTGCTAGAACAGGGTTGAGTGGTTATATAAATGGCAAGACCTTGAAGCTAAATCGAACAAACTTGAATCCATCAATCCACTCCATTAGTAAGGTCTTTAATAGAGATTGAGACAATAACTTACACTGAATAAGAAAGGATTGAGAGTCATTCCAAGTCTGCAATTTGCATGTGCTAAGGTAGGGTTGTGTGGTTATATAAATGGCAAGACTTTGAAGCTAAACCGGACAAACTCGAATCCATCAATCCACTCCATTAGTAGGGTGAACATGACGGATTGACATAGTAATTACATATCTTTAATAGAGATTGAGACAATAACTTACACTGAATAAGATAGACAATAACTTATATTGAATAAGAAAGGATTGAGAGTCATTCCAAGTCTGCAATTTGTATGTGCTAAGGTAGGGTTGAGTGGTTATATAAATGGCAAGACCTTGAAGCTAAACCGGCAAACTCGAATCCATCAATCCACTCCATTAGTAGGGTATTTAATAGAGATTGAGACAATAACTTAGACTGAATAAGAAAGGATTGAGAGTCATTCCATGTCTGCAATTTGTATGTGATAAGATTGGGTTGAGTGGTTATATAAATGGCAAGACCTTGAAGCTAAACCGGACAAATTCGAATCCATCAATCCACTCCATTAGTAGGGTGAACATGACGGATTGACATAGTAATTACATATCTTTAATAGAGATTGAGACAATAACTTACACTGAATAAGATAGACAATAACTTATATTGAATAAGAAAGGATTGAGAGTCATTCCAAGTCTGCAATTTGTATGTGCTAAGGTAGGGTTGAGTGGTTATATAAATGGCAAGACCTTGAAGCTAAACCGGCAAACTCGAATCCATCAATCCACTCCATTAGTAGGGTATTTAATAGAGATTGAGACAATAACTTAGACTGAATAAGAAAGGATTGAGAGTCATTCCATGTCTGCAATTTGTATGTGCTAAGGTAGGGTTGAGTGGTTATATAAATGGAAAGACCTTGAAGCTAAACCAGAAAAACTCGAATCCATCAATCCCCTCCATTAGTATGGTGAACACAACGGATTGACATAGTCATTGCATATCTTTAATAGAGATTGAGATATTAACTTACACTGAATAAGAAAGGACTGAGAGTCATTCCAAGTCTGCAATTTGTATGTGATAAGGTAGGGTTGAGTTGTTATTTAAATGGCATGACCTTGAAGCTAAATCGGACAAACTTGAATCCATCAATCCACTCCATTAGTAGGGTCTTTAATAGAGATTGAGACAATAATTTACACTGAATAAGAAAGGATTGAGAGTCATTTTAAGTCTGCAATTTGAATGTGCTAAGGTAGGGTTGAGTGGTTATATAAATGGTAAAACCTTGAAGCTAAACCGGACAAACTCGAATCCATCAATCCACTCCATTAGTAGGGTAAACACGACGGATTGACATAGTCCTTACATATCTTTAATAGAGATTGAGACGATAACTTACACTGAATAAGAAAGGATTGAAAGTCATTCCAAGTCTGCAATTTGCATGTGCTAGAACAGGGTTAAGTGGTTATATAAATGGCAAGACCTTGAAGCTAAATCGAACAAACTTGAATCCATCAATCCACTCCATTTGTAGGGTCTTTAATAGAGATTGAGACAATAACTTACACTGAATAAGAAAGGATTGGGAGTCATTCCAAGTCTGCAATTTGTATGTGATAAGGTTGGGTTGAGTGGTTATATAAATGGCAAGACCTTGAAGCTAAACCAGACAAATTCGAATCCATCAATCCACTCCATTAGTAGGGTGAACATGACGGATTGACATAGTAATTACATATCTTTAATAGAGATTGAGACAATAACTTACACTGAATAAGATAGACAATAACTTATATTGAATAAGAAAGGATTGAGAGTCATTCCAAGTCTGCAATTTGTATGTGCTAAGGTAGGGTTGAGTGGTTATATAAATGGCAAGACCTTGAAGCTAAACCGGCAAACTCGAATCCATCAATCCACTCCATTAGTAGGGTATTTAATAGAGATTGAGACAATAACTTACACTGAATAAGAAAGGATTGAGAGTCATTCCATGTCTGCAATTTGTATGTGCTAAGGTAGGGTTGAGTGGTTATATAAATGGAAAGACCTTGAAGCTAAACCAGAAAAACTCGAATCCATCAATCCCCTCCATTAGTATGGTAAACACAACGGATTGACATAGTCATTGCATATCTTTAATAGAGATTGAAATATTAACTTACACTGAATAAGAAAGGACTGAGAGTCATTCCAAGTCTGCAATTTGTATGTGATAAGGTAGGGTTGAGTGGTTATTTAAATGGCATGACCTTGAAGCTAAATCGGACAAACTTGAATCCATCAATCCACTCCATTAGTAGGGTCTTTAATAGAGATTGAGACAATAATTTACACTAAATAAGAAAGGATTGAGAGTCATTTTAAGTCTGCAATTTAAATGTGCTAAGGTAAGGTTGAGTGGTTATATAAATGGCAAGACCTTGAAGCTAAACCAAACAAACTCGAATCCATCAATCCACTCCATTAGTAGGGTGAACACGACGGATTGACATAGTCATTACATATCTTTAATAGAGATTGAGACAATAACTTACACTAAATAAGAAAGGATTGAAAGTCATTCCAAGTCTGCAATTTGTATGTGCTAAGGTAGGGTTGAGTGGTTATATAAATGGCAAGACCTTGAAGCTAAACCGGACAAACTCGAATCCATCAATCCACTGCATTAGTAGGGTCTTTAATAGAGATTGAGACAATAACGTACACTGAATAAGAAAGGATTGAGAGTCATTCCAAGTGTGCAATTTGTATGTGCTAAGGTAGGGTTGAGTGGTTATATAAATGGCAAGACCTTGAAGCTAAATCGGACAAACTCGAATCCATCAATCCACTCCATTAGTAGGGTGAACACGATGAATTTTTTTTATTTTATTTTTTTAAATTGAGTCATTGATTCTTTTATTTATTTATTAATCCATGCCCGAAGGCTACATGACTGACCCTATAGGGTTAACCAAACCAGGCCCGAAGGCTGCAATATTGTTGCCACTTAGTACCCTCATCGTCTCCATCTCGTATAGAGATTTGCTTTCGCTCCGGTCCATCTTTTCCACCATGCATGAAGACTCGCGTTCGCTTTGCTTCAGTCTAGTCCATCTAAGCAGCTGCATTTAATACCCGAAGACTTATCAACGGCGGAGCAAATGTGCTCCTAATAATCGGGCGAAAACTCACAAAATCCTAACTGGTGAGTCTCGAACCCGCGATCTCTCACAAGGAGAGTGAATGTCCAACCAACTGAGCTACAATTGGTGAACAACACGACGGATTGACATATTCATTGCATATCTTTAATAGAGATTGACATATTCATTGCATATCTTTAATAGAGATTGAGACATTAAGTTATACTAACTAAGAAAAGATTGAGAAAGTAGTCATTCCAAGTCCATCCAATTTGTATGTGCCAAGGTAGGGTTAAGTGGTTATATATATGGCAAGACCTTCAAGCTAAACAGGACAAATTAAATTCATCAATCCACTCCATTAGTAGGGTGAATTAATTTACATAGTCATTACATATCTTTATTCTTTATTAGAGATTGAGACAGTACATTTCTTTGAGAAAAGATCTACTAAAAACATATTCATTCCCTTGAGATTCACAAGTATTAGATATACTTTTACCAAACCAAGGCAATAAGAGTAATACCATTTCCACAAAATTTGTTCATCAATCCAAGAGCCTTAATTTTGTTCATCAAACCAAGGGGTCAATTTTTCTTCATTGTTTTCCATTAGTTCAAAATCTGCTGCACGAGGCATGAAGCATACTCAAAACACTTGAAATTTTTGATACCAAATGAGCATAATGCTAATGGAAACCTTCAATTCAACGAATGATTCCTAAAGGACTTCCCCAATCCAATTTCACCTTCACCGCCATTATCAAAGCTTGTACCGATTTATCCGCTTTTAGTTACGGTAGAGCAATTCATGCTCATGTTTTGGTCAATGGGTTGGGTTTTGATTCGTTTCTATTTGATGTCTCATCATATTTTATAGGCATGAAGAGTCTTCTTCTCTCTTTTGATTGGGGGCAATATTATTGATGCAATTTTGGTACAGTCCTCTCTAATACAAATAGAAAGCGTAATATTCCTGGTACCAGGGAAACTACCTTCTATGACAATTCTTCGCTCTCTCCATAATGCAGCTCCAATCTAGAAGTGCCTAACCCAATTGCCAAACCTGCTCAGCACTATCCCAGTACCAGGGAAACCTCTGTTCTGGTTAAAATGGACTAAAGCTCTGCCCACTGCAAATGAAATTGTAGAGGAGGGCGGTATGCATAAAATTTGCTTTGATATGAAGATGAATATACTACAGACGAGTTATGGCAAAGGTCCCCCTTCAATGATATATTAGCTCTGTCTTGCTACTTCAGACAAGGTATATTCTTAAAGTAGGTTGTCTTCATTTTATAAGTGTTACAACTTCATCTCATCATATAACATAAATAAGCTAAACTACAAATCAGACTGGATAAAGCAAATTCAGGTTGAACTGGAAAAAAAAAAAAAACGTCATTGTTGCATAAAGAGAGATTTAAATATTCAATATTCATAAATTGATAAATATTCAATATTCAATATTCAGAAATTGATAAATTTAAATATTCAATATTCAGAAATTGATAAATTGATAAACATGTCATTGTTGCATAAGCTGAATTTTCAATATTCAGAAATTGATAAATTATCAGTTTTGATATTTGATGCTGAGTTTGGGTTAAAAGAAACAACTCCTAGGGAAACATTGAAAAGGTGGAACAAATAAAATAAGATAAAAAACACTAGAGATCGATATGAATATTAATCATCAAAGCTTGCACTCCAATGTTGAAATAAGACTAATAAGTGTTACTTTCCAATACTAATATGTGTTTGTTATTAGAAATAGTGTCATCTTCTATTTTACTATCTTGAATATTGGCACGGAAGGTGTTTGATAAAATGGTGGAGAAAGTGTCGAACAAAAAATTTTGGTTCAATAAAATTTTGACTATCTCAGAGTAATATTGCAAATGAGTTGGAGATAATTGATATTGCATTGAAATGATATTTGAGTCCATGATCTCCTTTGATGCATTTCCTGTTATGTGTCATAATGTATGGAAGCTTCCAGTGTAAATGAGAAACTTAAAACCTGAGTCACATTTTCAATATAACTTGGCTGTGTTTGTCTTTCATTTAAGTAGAATCACATTTTAGAAAAGAACTTGGCAAGTAACAACTTGGTATTTGAGGCTCAAGATCATTTCAATCTCAGAAGTATCTCCCACTTTCTCTCCATTCGTAAGAAGATACTCAAGAATATCTTGAGGTTCTCTGGAATGTTTTTTGATGCGTTCAAATCCGTCGTTGTTGATCTTTGACCAACAAAGATGAGTAACGGTGAACCAGAGATCACCGTGATGGCAGCCAAAGACACTCCGATGATAAAGTCAGGTGACTGAACTAGGATGGAGATAGACCGATGAAAATTAGGGTTACATGTGCGTACCTTTCTCATCCATTTTGTTCACCTTATATAGTGAGTGTTTCACTCCTTTACCGATTCTATTGTTGAAGGCGTGATGGAGGGAGGAGATCTTGTTTAGAATCTTATCCGTCCATGACCGAGTTTCCGTTGGCACTTGACTATCTTTGAGATCCAATGCTTGATTAGACCAAGAGTTGTGTAGAAGGATCCTGGACTGCTATAGTCCAAAGATCTATGTTCGGGCCTTATTGTCCTGAATCAAATTCCAATATTTGCGCCACATTGGGTTTGCGTAATCTGGGCTTGGGCGCAAGACTTACGGGCTAAACAATAATTAACATGGGTTTGAGTTGGACTTGGGCATGTCTTAGATAAACTGAGACCTTTTTGCATTAAGATTGACTTGTTCCACATGTATGACTGTGGTTGGTTGACTATTTGATGTCTCGTCATATTTTATGGGCATACAGAGTGGTTCTTCTCTCTTTTGATTGGGAGCAATATTATTGATGGAAATTTGGTATGGTCCTCTCTAATACAAATATGAAACCGTAATATTCCCGATACCAGGGAAACTCCGTTCTATGACAACTTTTCGCTCTCTCCATAATGCAGCTCCAATCTAGAAGTGCCTAACCTAATTGCCCAAACCTGCTCAGCACTATCCCAATACCAGGGAAACTGTTGCTCTGCCAACTGCAAAGGAAATTGTAGAGGAGGGTATGCCCATTGTTTTAGACTAAAATTTGAGTTTTAGACTTGCTCTGTTTTATTAGTGTTGAAGCCCATTGTGCAAAGGTTATTTTTTCTTATTTATTTATTTATTTATCAAAGTAAGCAGCAGCTTCATGTGCTCTACACATTCTATATATTTGCAACCGTGTCATTGTTTCTATTACAAGAGTGAGAAGCTTCATTTGCTTTGATATGAAGATGAATATACTACAGACGAGCTATGTCAAAAGTCCCCCCTCAATGATATATTAGCTCTGTCTTGCTAGTTCAGACAACGTATATTCTTAAAGTAGGTTGTCTTCATTTTATAAATGTTACAACTTCATCTCATCATATAACATAAATAAGCTAAACTTCATTTTGTTTATAAAGCAGATTCAGGTTGAATTGGAAAAAAACAAACAAACATGTCATTGTTGCATAAAGAGAGATTTAAAACTGTCACCTTCCAGAAATTTAAAACCTGAGTCAGGGGCTAAGTTAAAATTTTAATATTCAGAAAGAGCCCTTTAGGGAGCGAGGGATGGGTGTAACCACCCATCTGCCACGAGATGAGCAACTCCATGCATCTCGAGATAGATGGATGGTTACACCCATCCCTCACCCCCTAGAATTTCTGATTCAGTAATTATGTTTGTCTTTTCATTCAAGTCTAATCATATTTCATACAAGAAATTGATAAATTATAAGTTTTGATATTTGATGCCGTGTTTGGTTGAAAAGAAACAACTCCCAGGGAAACATTGAAAAGGTGGAACAAAGAAAATAAAATAAGATAAGATAAATAAACACTAGAGATCAATATGAATATTAATCATCAAATTCATTATGAAGAAAAACTTCCACATACATGCATGCAACAAGAAGAAACTAAAATTCCTCCCTACCAGCAACTTTTGAAATCTTGCAGCACCACCGAACAAATGCCAAACCACTTTATCTAGTAGTTAGCCAAATGTTATTCTATCATACTCTTCATGGCCCAAAGGTGATTCAAAAGATTCTGATAATTCCCGAGATATAGTTTCCATGGTAGGACGATGTTCGGGATTGACATGTAAGCATGAAACAACTAATTGTACAATAAAAATGACATCTTTGAGGACTTAATCTGCAGGGGGTGGAATGCGTTGGTCTAGTATATCCTTCAAGAAAATGTTTTGAAACGATGTAACGGAAAAGATGAGTTCCTGAAAATGTCTTCCCATTATCACTTCCAATGATAGCACCCCAAAGCTGTATACGTCGCATTTTTCGGTCACCCTCATTGTGAAAGCAAGCTCTGCAAGAAAGAAAATTGTTTTTGTTATTTGTATTTTATGTCAGTTACACGTCAAGAATTTTGGTACGTAGTTCAAATAGTTTCTTGTACATATAAATTTTATAACAATCTCTTATATCCAATAAAAATGAAAAGTAATTAATCAAAAAATGATTGCAACTTCATTTCTAATTTGTACATAAATGTACCGAATATAACATAGTTAACTAACTATTCACGTCTATGGAACCAAAAAAAAAGGAAGAGGGAGTTAAGTGAAATAATGAGTCTTATAATTGACGAGATGGAATATGTGATGTTACCTGGGGCTAGATATCCATACGTTCCTGCAATTGTCGTCCAATTAGATGAATCCAGCTTTAGAATTCTTGCAATACCAAAATCTGAAACAAATGCCTCATACTTTGAATTCAACAAAACATTGTTACTGGACAAATCTCGATGAACAATCGGTGACGAACAATGATGGTGTAGAAACGATAAGGCACACACTACACATTTGACAACATTTGTTCTTTTGGACCAATCCATCTTCTGTGCAGCTTCATCATCAGTCAAGATTTTAGCTACACTCCCCATCTCCAAATATTTTTAAATAAAAAATGAGTGTCGAACATGTGAACAAAACCCGTACAACTTCACAATGTTCCGGTGTCGAACTTCTGCTAATACATGCATCTCATTTTGGAATGATCTCAAATCAACCAAATCACTATCTTCTAAAGGGTGCAGTTTCTTTACAGCCACTACTTGACCTGAGGATAATTCTGCTTTATAAACATTTCCATATCCCCCACTGCCAATACAATATTTGGAGTCGAAGTCATCTGTCGCTGCAATGATGTCATCATATACCATTTTCCCATCATAATTCCACACACAAAACAGATTTCTTGGTACTTCACTCTGCGATCCATTCTTCTCTTTTAGCTTCCAATGACGATTCAAATAAAAAAAACCTGACAAGAGAAAATACAAGAAAAAGTGTTCCCAAGAACGAAAAAATGGCAATAACCACGATTCCGATCTTCCTATTATTTGTACAATCTTTGTTGGTTGCTGCTAAGAACTGACAAGGTTTCAAGCCTTTGATGCCACCACACAAGGCTTTGTTATTTTTGAAAGCATCTACGGAGGTTTTCTGAAAGCTTTGTTATCTGGGAGAGGGCCCTCCAAGTCATTGTAAGAAACATCAACGAATTCCAAACTGATCATCTCACTAAAAGATGAAGGAATTTGACCAGATAACCTATTATGTGAAAGAATCAACTTCCCCAAGTTTTTCAGCTTGTTCAATTCTTGTGGTATCTCTCCGTTAAACTTGTTTTGGCTGAGATCCAGTAGGATTTGTAAGGTAGATAACTTACCCAATTGTGGCGGAATGCTCTCATTGAATTGGTTTCTACTTAAATCTAAGTGTAGCAATTTAGAACAACTCCCTATTTGATTGGGTATGGGGCCACTCATTTCATTAGAAGAAAGATCAAGACCTTCAAGACTCGACAACATCCCCATCTCAGGCGGAATTAGACCATGCAACTGATTATGACTCAAATTCAACTTAAACAAAGAGATCATCTTCCCGACTTCTTTCGGTATTGTTACTTGTAAATGATTTGATGAAAGGTCGAGCAATTGTAGTCCAGTTAATTCAACAAACATACCAGCTAGCTCGCCAGTAAATTCATTGTTAGAGAGTTTCACGCTTGATAGCCGATGCCACCACCCCCAATTTCGTGGAAGCTCCCCATGCAATTGGTTATGACTCAAATCAATGTATTCCACATTATGATAATCACTAATGAAGAATTGTGATATATCTCCAAAGAGTTTATTCTCATCTAGGTGAATTCTTTTTAAGCTTCTGCAATTTGTCAAGCCTTCAAAGACTAGACTTGTAATTTGGTTCTGATTTGCTGAGAAGTATACGAGTGACCCACCGTTGCACAATACATGTTGTGATAAGTCACCAGTGAACTTGTTCTGATACAGTTGCTGATCAGACAAATTTGTCAGGTTGCCTATTTCTCGAGGAATTAGACCATGCAACTGATTATGACTCAAATTCAACTTAAACAAAGAGATCATCTTCCCGACTTCTTTCGGTATTGTTACTTGTAAATGATTTGATGAAAGGTCGAGCAATTGTAGTCCAGTTAATTCAACAAACATACCAGCTAGCTCGCCAGTAAATTCATTGTTAGAGAGTTTCACGCTTGATAGCCGATGCCACCACCCCCAATTTCGTGGAAGCTCCCCATGCAATTGGTTATGACTCAAATCAATGTATTCCACATTATGATAATCACTAATGAAGAATTGTGATATATCTCCAAAGAGTTTATTCTCATCTAGGTGAATTCTTTTTAAGCTTCTGCAATTTGTCAAGCCTTCAAAGACTAGACTTGTAATTTGGTTCTGATTTGCTGAGAAGTATACGAGTGACCCACCGTTGCACAATACATGTTGTGATAAGTCACCAGTGAACTTGTTCTGATACAGTTGCTGATCAGACAAATTTGTCAGGTTGCCTATTTCTCGAGGAATTGAACCAGTGAGATTGTTTTCACTCAATTCTAAGTTCCCAAGAGATTTGAGCTTTCCAATTTATGAAGGAATGTGGCAAGATAGTGCATTGGTGTAAAGGTATAGAGTGGTCAATTTAGTCAAATTACCAATAGATGGGAGGATGGTACCAGTGAGATTGTTTTCACTCAAATCTAATATAACAAGAGATATGAGATTTCCTATTATGAAGGAATGTGGCCAGAAAGTGCATTGGTGCAAAGGTATAGAGTGGTCAGATTAGTCAAATTACCAAGAGATGGGGGGGGGGGGATCGAATCGGTGAGATTATTCACGTACAACTCTATGTCCACAAAAGATTTGAGATTTCCTATTTCTGAATGAATGCGGCCAGAAAGAGAATTGATGTAAAGGTATAGAGTGGTCAGTTTAGTCAAATTACCAAGAGATGGGGGTATCGAACTAGTGAGATCATTGGTAGACAACGTCAAGTTCACAAGAGATATGAGATTTCCTATTTATGAAGGAATGTGGCCAAAAAGTGCATTGGTAGAAAGGTCTAGAGTGGCCAATTTAGTCAAATTACCAAGAGATGGGGGGATCGAACCAGTGAGATTATTGGTATTCAACTCCAAGTCCACAAGAGATTTGAGATTTTCTATTTATGAAGGAATGCGGCCAGAAAGTGCATTGGTGTAAAGGTAAAGAGTGGTCAGTGTAGTCAAATTACCAAAAGATGGGGTGATCGAACCAGTGAGATTATTGGTAGACAACGCCAAGTTCACAAGAGATTTGAGATTTCCTATTTCTGAAGGAATGTGACTAGAAAGTGCATTGGTGGAAAGGTATAGAGTGGTCAATTTAGTCAAATTACCAAGAGATTGGGAGATGGAACCAATGAGATTATTGGCAGACAACGCAAAGTTTACAAGAGATTTGAGATTTCCTATTTCTGAAGAATGCGGCCAAAATGTGCATTGATGTGAAGGTATATAGTGGTTAGTTTAGTCAAATTACCAAGAGATGGGGGGATCAAACTAGTGAGATTATTAATACCTAGCTCCAAGTCCATAAGAGATTTTAGATTTCCTATTTGTGAAGGAATTTCCCCTGAAAATTGATTGAATGAAAGATCGAGAAGACTAAGTCGAGAAAGTTTACAAATATGAATTGGAATAGTCCCGGAAAGGGTGTTGTGGCTGAGATTTAAGCCAAGGAGGCATGAAAGAAATGAGAAATCAAAAGCATGAAGAGTACCCATCAAACCCAAACTTGGCAGAGATAAATAAACCACTCACTACAAGAAATCTATTTTTTAGCAACAAAATTATTGCTACGAAAATTGATTTCCTTGTTAATATTGTAGTATTGTCAACGAATAAAAAATTTCCTTGAAAAAGCCATAAACTTGTTACTGTTTTCCAACAAAATATATTTTGTAGGAAACGTTCCTTGTTAAATAGATGGCGGGAAACATTCCCTCTAAACCTAATTTCTCGCCAAATTGATTTAACAACGAATTTATTTTTATAGCCACAAAATACTTGTTCCTTGGTAATTATAGCATCATCTGGAATGAAATATTTTGTTGTTAAAGAAGATTAATTTTAACAACAAATCACTTTCCTTGTTAACGAATATTAAATCTTATTCATCTCTCTTTAGTAAGGAAATAAACTAAAGAAATATGTTTTCCTAGACAATAATCAAATTATTGGTAATGATTTGGTTCGTTGATAATGATTGATAATTTTTTCCATTAGGTTTTTTCTTATTAAAGCTCGTTTATTAATTTATAGCAACAAAATAATATTTCGTTGAGAATTGTCAAACTATTAGCAACATTTTTTATTTTGTTGGAAACAATATATTTTTTAATGAAATCTTTGTAGCTATGAAATAAGATTTTGCTGGTAATTATAACCTTGTTCGTAACAAATTGTTTTCTAGGTAAAAGCTGATAATTATTTTCATGAAAATTTGTTTCTCATTAAATCTCACTAACTCTTTTATAGCGACAAGTCATTATTTTATTGGAAATTGGTATATTCACTACAAAAAATGTTTTAATTACTAACAAATTTTATGTTCCTTGTTAACATGTTACTATTTCTAACAAAAATAAATTTCATTGAAAAAACCATAGAGCTGTCACTTTTTGTAACAAAATCTATTTTGTTGGCAACTTTTCTTTGTAAAGAGGTGGCGAAAAATATTCATTCCAAAACCAATTTCCCACCAACATTATTTAGCAACAAAATATTTCTATTTCAACTAAATTTTAGTTTGTTAGTTATAATGACGTCATTTACAATAAATTATTTCATTGCTAATAATTATTAATATTATTGATAAACATTTTCTTAGTAAATGCACTATAAAACTTGTTCGTGTCTCTTCAACAATGAAACTAAATTCTCTCTAGCTAATTACCACATTTATTGCAACGATTTATTTGGTTACTTATAATGAAATTTTTTTCATGAATTTTTTTTAATATTTAAAGGTCCTAGCTTCTTTATAGTGGAAAAATATCAATTCGTTTAAATTTTTTCTTAGTAGCATTGATACTATTTCATTTGAAAAATCAAATAAATTTTATTTAACAATACAACATTATTTTACTGTTAATTATAATATTAATGGTAAAAATTTATTTCGTTGCTAAATATTGATAAAATTTTCATGAACTTTTTTTCTTATTAAGGCTTGTTTTCTTATTTACAACAATTTTATTTTATTTCATTGGGGATATAACCAATTTTAATAACATATAGCATTGAAATGCTATTATTATTTTGTTGCTAATTATAATGGTGTTATTGTGAATTTTTTTTCATTGCTAAAAGTGGTAGATATTTAACATAAATCTTATAATCGTGAAAATATTTAGTTCTAATTTATAGTGACAAAATATTATATATTGGTCTCTATTATATACGTAACAATGATTTTTTTATTGCAAAAAATGAGTAATTTGATTTAAGAAGCTATAAAGTTGCCTCACACAATACAATTATTCAATTGGTAGATATTGCAACAGATTTTACTATAGGTTAGGAGTTCGATTCCCATTGAGCCTAAAAATAAATATATTATATATGAAATTCCATAGTGGGGTATTATCATCAAGAGTGGTGTCCTTAGAGTTTGGGAGGTTGTGGGTGGTGTCCCTAGAGATTGAGACTAGATTAGCTCGTCTAAGAGCCGAGAATGATCGTTTTAATATATAAATTTTAATATTGAAAATAATTTCCTTGGTAATTGTTAACAGTACCTATGATAACTTTCATTGATATACATTCATTTTACAAACGAAAAAGTTCTTAGATAAAGGTAGTTATATTTTCCCACGACAATTTTCCTTGAAGATTCTAAGTTTTTTGGAGAAAAAAATTCATAGGTAAACAAAAGTTTTCTTGCAACAAAACAATTTGTCGGTAAAACTATTTGATTTTTACCAACGAATTTCCTTGGTAGTTGTCAGTATTACCAACACCGTGTTTCCTTGACTTATCAATTGTTTTACCAACAAAAATGTAATTCCTTGGTAAAAACCTTTAGCGGAGATGCCTCTACGAACCCAATAACGAATTTTTTCCTTGTTAAAAGTTTTTTCCAACAAAATTTTAATTTTTGTCAAGGGTTTTTTTACCTTGAAAAATGCATTAATTGTTGTAGTGACTTTATAATTCTTGTTGCAAGAAACCCCGAACCAAGTGCATGCATTAGTGTTGGAGGAAGAATTCCACGAAGGGAGGAGATGAGAATTATTGTGAAGACTGACTTTTCATTTGAGTAGAAAAGTGGCTTCTTCAGTGGTAACAACATTTGTAAAGCTGGTTGGAATAACAATGAAAGGGGATGAACCCATGCAACACAATGTAATGAGAACCAATAAAGCAATCATTGTGAAGAGAGAGAGGGGGAAAAAGAAAGAGGTATTATCACTACTACAAATATTAGCTTAGGTAACGCCACATAGATAGCGCTTTTTTAAAGAGCTATCCAAGTGGGCGCTAGGATAGCGCTTATTTGTCTTTAAAAAAAAATAATAAAAAAAACGCTACAATAGCGCTTTTAAATTTTTTTTCTTCAGTTAAGCGCTATCTTAATTATGTCTTAGATAGCGCTTTAAAAAACGCTATGTGAAAAAATGTTACCAAAACTACCATAGCGCTTTAAAAGCGCTATGCTACTTTCCTCTTGTATAGCGCTTCAAATATCAAATTAAATCTCGTTTTTTAAGATCTTGATATGATCGGACGGTTTATATCAAAAGCCCTAATAAAAACCTAAATCTCGACCTCATGTATTTTGGTTTTGCTTTTGCCATTTTTTCAATCACAGAGAGAGGAGGGACGAGAGGAGGGACGGAACAGAGGTGAGGAGGCGAGGAACCGAGGAAGGACGCGAGGAAGGAGGCGACTCAGGCGAGGAGTTTCTCTTCATCTGCCAATCGCCATGGGGTTTGGCCATCTCTAAACTTTTTCCTTCAATTTAGGGTTTTATTCGTCAACTAGGATTTCCTTTCTTGTTATTGATTTGAGCCATCTACAAGTCCATTGTTACCTTCAAAGAGGTATTCCTTATCAATTCTTCTATACCCTGTTTTATCCCTTTCAGGATGTAACACTACATGATCTGGATGCGGTAAATGCTCGACCACAAGGTGGGCAAGATATTCTCTCTCTTATGGGCCAGATGATGAAACCTAGGAAAACTGAGATCACAGACAAGCTACGACAAGAAATAAACAAGGTCTTCATCTATCACCTTTTTGGTAGATTACAATTTACAAGTTCATTGAAGGTTTATTTTCTTTTTTCTTTTAGATGTTAATCTTCCACATTTTAGATTTTAGGAAGTGGAATTCACAGATGGTGATTTACATTGATTAGATAAGTTGTGTTGATGCCAGGTTGTTAATCGTTACATTGATGGAGTGGCTGAGCCTGGAGTCCTGTTTATTGATAAGATACCTTTTCTTCCAAAACTTGAATCTTACATATTTTGAAAATCATTCATGTTTTTTGTGGTTTCGTCCAATATGGATCTTTCAGGTTCACATGCTAGATATGGAATGATTTTTCACAAGGGATATGTAATACAGGTATAGATCTACTTACGAAAGTCACTAGAAAAAAATTGAAAAGAAATGCTTGTTTGATTTTCTTTGAAGTTTCAGATAGGTACGAGGGGTTAGATAAACCTGTCCAAAAACCATAGGGGCATCCAGGGAATCTCTCACCCAAAGCGAGAAACATACTACTAGACCAAGTGCTGGTGGAGCTCCGTTTCATTATACAAGTTTAACATGAATGCCAGTTTATTTAGACACAGCTCTATACAGATATGGGCACTCATGCAGTGGATATGGCTGTTTGTTATGGATATTTCATAGGGAAGTTTTTGTTTTGTACTTGTACTTGCAGAAGAACAAATATGAGCAGAACTCATGGCATATATGTGACATGGTTGCTGTTGCTCGTATTATAAATTGTCTCATGTTTAAATTGCAGATATGTGACATGGTTGCTGTTGCTCGTATTATAAATGCCACTCTCGTCATTCCTGAACTTGATAAACGGTCATTTTGGCAAGATTCAAGGTTTGGATCTTTCCATGTCATACTTATTAGTTATTTGAGAAAGTGTGAGGAAGATTTAAATCTCTAACAAGACTAAATTTGAAACTGCAGCAACTTTTCAGATGTCTTCGATGAAGATCATTTTATATCCGTTCTTGCTAATGATGTTAAAGTTATAAAGAAGCTTCTCAAGGATTTGTCAAGTGCTTCCAAAGCTGTTAGGAATTTTCGAAGCTGGTCTTCAATAGAATACTACCAAGACGAAATTTCCCGAATTTGGGAAGGTGGGTCCTCAATTTGACTTCACCCTCGCTCAACGTCTTGACAACTTTAGGCCATTTTCATCAAACCTACAAAACTTGAATTCACACTCGTCTAGTTCGTGCCACATTGATGAGATCAGGGTTGAGTTGCCACTCCCAAGTCTATCCAACAGCTTTCTTTGTATTCATAGAACAGATTTGGATTCATCTGTGGTTAAATTGCCTTGGCTTTATTTCTGAGTGGCCAAGGTGTAACGCAATTTCAGACCTTTCAGATTGAAACTTAAGATATATCATTGAAGATAGGAAAGAGAATTTCTGACTAAATTTTAGCATTTCGGTTGATGTATTATTCATGGGGTACTTGGATTTCACCATGGAACACAATTAAGATCTAGATGTATTTGACTTTTGTCCGAGTATATCCCTGTTTGTAGTGTTGTGCTTGATGACTTCTCGTGCCGAGTGTTTGTATTTTCTTCACTCCTGTAGTATAGTACAAGCATTGATATGCTCCCCACACTCACACCCACTCCAAAAAATTATATTGTGAGATACATGTGTTCATTTTAGTAGTTCTCACTTACACTTATATATTATTAAGTTCATTTCGCTTATATATTATTAAGTTCATAAAATGAATTTCAATTGTGAGTTGTTTTTTTAATGTGAACCAGGTGGATTCACATGTGACGCTGACACCTGAAGTTGAAGATTTTCTTTTGGAGATAGCTGATGACTTCATTGACTCGGTGAGGCTCATGATATGCTTTCTCTCCTAAGGCAGGATATAATATTACCTTTCTTATGAATGAAAATACTTCTAAAATGATGTAGTCTACTTGTTTGGTGCTTTTACATTTATATGTTTTCTAGTTTTCTACTCCAGTCACAGCGAACTTCCCAATTATACTTATTGGTTCTTTATTTATTTATGTTAGAATGGAAGCTAATTCTTTCTAGTAGTGACTAGTGATTAATATGCTATAGTAGATTCATGGTTTTCTATAACTTGAGGGTTTAGACATGGCTTAGTTGACATGAAATCTGCTGGGGTTAGTATTATTAAGATCAGACCATGATTGATTAGAAAATGCTTTGCATATTTCAGCCTAATAGGCAGCAAAAGTTAAACCATGATTGGTTAACTGTATTTTGTTTCCCTTGATAACAAATAAACAAATTTTCACTGTTTGAATTTTTTTCATGCCGCCCTAAAAATTGGATCATTTTCCAACAAAGGTTTTTACAACAGTCAAAGAATTACATAAATGGGATCATATCTAATTATTCTTGTGAAGTAAAAAGGCATTTATGAACTTATTAGTGATGAACCACCCTGCACTTTTGTTTTCCTTTGTTGTTGTTGAAAGGCGAGCAGATCCCAGAACCATTATATGCCTTCAGCAGGGCTCGAAACCTGCACATTTTTCTTTCAATACCTTATTGGCATTATTTGAATTTATGTGTTTGATAATTTTCATTTTTCTTTCAATACCTTATTGGCATTATTTGAATTTATGTGTTTGATAATGTTCAGATGGTAGACGTGACTCTGAAGGAATTCTTGCAGTCAAGGTTTCTGAAACTTCGGTACCTGTAAAGGATGTGTTTGTCGGGCAAAACTTGTCTGGCAGTGACACAGATGTGTCAGAAACATCATTTGTGGACAAGCTGAAGAGCAGCAACACCTCCCAGAAACCTGGGATGCCAGAGGCTGGATGTGGTGGAGGTTCAGAATCATTGAATGATGAACTAGGAGGATCTAAAGCTATTAAAAAGAAAGCTAAGAAAGGCAGGCGGATCGATCCTTCAGTCCTTGGATTCACAGTCCAAAGCAACAACCGCATATTGAAGGGTGAGATCCAGCGTCTGGACGAGTAATCTCATCTTCTTTTGAACTGAACACTTGCTATAGTGACGTGCCTGCTCCTCAGAACTGTACATTTTGTGCTATTCTCACATCCTGTAAAGCACATGTCCTCAAAAAATTTTATTTTGTTGCGCGTTTCTCCTTCCATGGTGTTCATATCATGTGTTTTGGAAGTTGAGAGAGAAACCCCTGTTACAAAGTGATAGTGTAGTTAGTGATAACAAATTTGGTGAAAGACAGCTTTTGTATAGACAATCATGTTCACATACAGCTAAAATCTGGTTTTGCTACCAGTTACCCTTTCTTGTACTGGAACAAAAAGGTTGAAACCAAGAGGTTTTGTATTTCTTTCTTGACTAATTCAATTTTGCATCTTAAGCAACGATTCAGATGGAGCATGAAATGTTTGATAATTTGACAAACTCCCTGTTTGATACTTTGACAAGCGAAATTAAATAGCGCTTTAGAAGCTAATTAAAAAAAATCAAAAAAAAAAAATTAAAAAAAAATCAACAAAATTAAATAGCGCTCATAAAAGCGCTATGCAAGCTAATTTAAAAAAAAAAATTAACGCTTAGATAGCGCTTTTTAAAGTGCTATCTAAGCGAAGCGCTATTCAAGTACGCGCCTGGCATAACGCTTTTTTGAGCGCTATCTAAGCCTATTTTTAAGCGCTATGCAAGCCTATATTTGTAGTAGTTGTTTAGGCTTAGCTAAGGAGTTCAAAATATTTATAGACACAATTTGAGGATGAGGCATAGGCGTCATATCATTGGGATTTCAATCACGTGCCATGGAACATACTATATTATATTCATTTTTTTTTAAATATCTTTTTGGTGTTGTTAACCTAAAAGAATATCTGTGAACATCCTTGCATGTCATCCTCTTTCCTCATTGTGTCCTTTTCTAGTTGACATAGCATGTGGACAATGGCAACATGCATATCTTTAATAGAGATTGAGACATCATTACAACAATTAAGGCATTTTTCAAGAATAAATGTCCTTGACAAAACTCAAAATTTTGTTGAAAACTACTTTTAACAAGAAAAAATTCGTTAGTGGGTTCCCGGAGGCATCCCCGTAGCTAAAGGTATTTGCCAAAAAATTACAGTTTTTGTTGGTAAAAGGGATGCTAAGTCAAGAAAATATTTTGTTGGTAATATTGACAACTACTAAGGAAATTTGTTGGTAAAAATCAAATATCGTTACCAACAAATTGTTTGTTGCAAGAACTATTTTATTTACCTACAAAAGTTTTCTCGAAAAATCTTAAAATCATCAAGGAAAATTGTCGTTGGCAAAGGTAACAACCTTTATCATAAAACTTTTCATTGGTAAAATGCATGAATATCAACGAAAGTTGTCATCGGTATTGTTACCAATTATCAAGGAAATTATTTTCAATAAAAAATTATATATTAAAGTTGTCTAAGAGACGACCTAATCTAAGTCCCAAACTCAAAAGGCACCACCAACTACCTCCCAAACTCTAAGGACATCACTCTTGATGATAAGACCCCACTATGGAATTCCATATATAATATATTTATTTTTAGGCTCAACGGGAATCGAACTCCTGACCTATAGTAAAATCTATTGCAATATTTACCAATTGAGCTACTTTGAATAATTGTGTTGTGTGAAACAACTTTATAGCTTATTAAATCAAATTACTCATTTTTGGCAATAAAAAACCATTGCTACGTATATAATAGAGACCAATATATAATATTTCGTCACTATAAATTAGAACTAAATATTTTCACGATTATAAGATTTATGTTAAATTTCTACCACTTTTAGCAATGAAAAAAATTTCACAATAACACCATTATAATTAGCAACAAAATAGTAATAGCATTTCAATGCTATATGTTATTGAAATTGGTTATATCCCCAAAGAAATAAAATTCAATTGTTGTATATAAGAAAATGAGCCTTAATAAGAAAAAAATTTATGGAAATTTTATCAATATTTACCAACGAAATAAATTGTTACCATTAATATTATAATTAACAGTAAAATAATGTTGTATTGTTAAATAAATTTTATTTGATTTTTCATATGAAATAATATCAATGCTACTAATAAACAATTTCAACGAATTGATATTTTTCCACTATAAAGAAGCCAGGAGCTTTAAATATAAAAAAAATTCATGAAAAAAAATTCATTATAAGTAACCAAATAAATCGTTGCAATAACGTGGTAATTAACTAGAGAAAATTTAGTTTCATTGTTGAAGAGACGCGAACAAGTGTTATAGTGCATTTATTAAGAAAATGTTTGTCAATAATATTAATATTTATTAGCAATGAAATAATTTATTGTAAATGACGTCATTATAACTAACAAACTAAAATTTCGTTGAAATAGAAATATTTTGTTGCTAAATAATGTTGGTGGAAAATTGGTTTTGGAATAAATATTTTCGCCACCTCTTTACAAAGAAAAGTTGCCAACAAAATAGATTTTGCTACAAAAATTGAAAACTCTATGATTTTTTCAATGAAATTTATTTTTGTTAGAAATAGTAACATATTAACAAGGAAAATAAAATTTGTTAGTTAATAAAACATTTTTTTAGTGAGTATACCAATTTCCAACAAAATAATGACTTGTCGCTATAAAATAGTTAGTGAACTTTAATGAGAAACAAATTTTTATGAAAATAATTATCAGTTTTTACCTAGAAAATAATTTGTTACGACCAATGTTATAATTACCAACAAAATCTTATTTCATAGCTACAAAGATTTCATTAAAAAAGATATTGTTTCCAACAAAATAAAAAATGTTGCCAATAGTGTGACAATTCTCAACGAAATATTAATTTGTTGCTATAAATTAATAAACGAGCTTTAACAAGAAAAAAACCTAATGGAAAAAAATTATCAATCATTATCAACGAACCGAATCATTACTAATAATGTGATTATTGTCTAGGAAAACATATTTCCTTACTGAAGAGGGATGAATAAGATTTAATATTTGTTAACAAGAAAAGTGATTTGTTGTTAAAAAGAGTCTTCTTTAGCAACAAAATATTTCATTCCAAATGATGCCATAATTACCAAGGAACAAATATTTTGTGGCCATAAAAATAACTTCATCGTTATATCAATTTGGCGAGAAATTGGGTTTGGAGGGAATGTTTTCCTTCACCTATTTAACAAGGAATGTTTCCTACAAAATATATTTTGTTAGAAAACAGTAACAAGATTATGGTTTTTTCAATGAAATTTTTTATTCATTGACAATGCTACAATATTAACAAGGAAATCAATTTTCGTAGCAATAATTTTGTTGATAAAAGATAGATTTCTTGTAGTGCATTTAACACTGAATAAGAAAGGATTGAGAAAGTCATTCCAAGTCTTTGCAATTTGTATGTGCTTATGTAGGATTAAGTGGTTATATGAATGGCAATACCTTGAAGCTAAATATGACAAACTAGAATCCATGGATCCACTCCGTTAGTAGGGTGAACATCCTCGATTGACATAGTCATTGCATATCTTTAATAGAGATTGAGACAGTAACTTGCACTGAATAAGAAAGGATTAAGAGTCATTCCAAGTCTGCAATTTGTATGTGATAAGGTAGGGTTGAATAGTTATATAAATGCAAGACCTTGAAGCTAAACTGGACAAACTCGAATCCATCAATTCACTCCATTAGTAGGGTGAACACGACGGATTGACATAGTCATTGCATATCTTTAAAAGAGATTGAGACAATAACTTACATGGAATAAGAAATGATTGAGAGTCATTCCAAGTCAGCAATTTGTATGTGCTAAGGTAGGGTTGAGTGGTTATATAAATAGCAAGACCTTGAAGCTAAATCGAATAAACTCGAATCCATCAATCCACTCCATTAGTAGGGTGAGCACGACGAATTGACATAATCATTGCATATCTTTAATAGAGATTGAGACATTAACTTACACTGAATAAGAAAGGATTGAGAGTCATTCCAAGTCTGCAATTTGTATGTGATAAGGTAGGGTTGAGTTATGTAAAAATTCCCCCTCAATGATATATTAGCTCTGTCTTGCTACTTCAGACAAGGTATATTCTTAAAGTAGGTTGTCTTCATTTTATAAATGTTACAACTTCATCTCATCATATAACATAAATAAGCTAAACTACCACTACACCATATTGGCATTTTTGTAACACCCTCCAAAACAGTATCACTTTTGAAGTGTAACAATTCACCTAACAACTTTACACATTTTCACAAACAAAATGATACAATAATAGTATCACCATGAAGAGTATCATTATAAAAGTGATACTATTCATGGTGATCCAACTTATTGTATCATTTTTTTTGTGTTACTGTTTTTCATTTTTTTGACTAAATTTAGTTTTGATTTGAAATTGTTTGGTGAATTGTAACATCTAAAAAGTGATACTGTTTTGAGAGATGTTACAAAAGTGCCAATTTGGTGTAGTGTACAAATCAGACTGGATAAAGCAAATTCAGGTTTAACTGGGAAAAAAAAAACCGTCATTGTTGCATAAAGAGAGATTTAAATATTCAATATTCATAAATTGATAAATATTCAATATTCAATATTCAGAAATTGATAAATTTAAATATTGAATATTGAATATTCAGAAATTGATAAACATGTCATTGTTGCATAAGCTGAATTTTCAATATTCAAAAATTGATAAATTATAAGTTTTGAAATTTGATGCCGAGTTTGGTTGAAAAGAAACAACTCCTAGAGAAACATTGAAAAGGTGGAACAAATAAAATAAAATAAGATAAAAAACACTAGAGATCGATATGAATATTAATCATCAAATTCATTATGAAGAAAAACTTCCACATACATGCATACAGTAAGAAGAAACTAAAATTCCTCCCTACCAGCAACTTTTGAAATCTTGCAGCATGACCGAACAAATGCCAACCAACTTTATCTAGTAGTTGGCCAAATGTTATTCTGTCATATTTTTCATGGCCCAAAGGTGATTCAAAAGATTATGATAATTCCAGAGATATAGTTTCCATGGTAGGACGATGTTCGGGATTGACATGTAAGCATGAAATAGCCAATTGTACAATAAAAATGACATCCTCGAGGACTTGATCTGCAGGGGGTGGAATGCGTTGGTCTAGTATATCCTTCAAGATAATGTTTTGAAACAATGTAATGGAAGAGATGAGATCCTGATGATTTCTTCCCATTATCACTTCCAATGATAGCAACCCAAAACTGTATACGTCACATTTTTCGGTCACCCTCACTGTGAAAGCAAGCTCTGTAAGAAAGAAAATTGTCTTTATTATTTGCATTTTATGTCATTTACACGTCATAAATTTTGGTACGTAGTTCAAATAGTTTCCTGTACATATAAATTTTTGTAACAATCTCTTATATCCAATAAAAATGAAAAGTAATTAATCAAAAAATGACTGCAACTTCATTTCTAATTTGTACATAAATGTACCGAATATATCATAGTTAACTAACTATTCACGTTTATGGAACCAAAAAAAAAGGAAGAGGGAGTTGAGTGAAATAATGTGTCTTATAATTGATGAGATGGAATATGTGATGTTACCTGGGGCTAGATATCCATACGTTCCTGCAAGTGTCGTCCAATTAGATGAATCCGACTTTAGAATTCTTGCAATACCAAAATCTGAAACAAATGCCTCATACTCTGAATTCAACAAAACATTGTTACTGGACAAGTCTCGATGAACAATCGGTGGCGAGCAATGCTGGTGTAGATACGATAAGGCACGCACTACACATTTGACAACATTTGTTCTTTTGGAACAATCCATCTTCTGTGCAGCTTCATCATTAGTCAAGATCTTAGCTAGACTTCCCATCTCCAAATACTCATAAATAAAAAATGAGTGTCGAACATAACCCGTACAACTTCACAATGTTCCGGTGTCGAACTTCTACTAATACATGCATCTCATTTTGGAATGATCTCAAATCAACCGAATCACTATCTTCTATAGGGTGCAGTTTTTTTACAACCATTATTTGACCTGTGGATAGTTCTGCTTTATAAACATTTCCATATCCTCCACTGCCAATACAGTACTTGGAGTCAAAGTCATCTGTCGCTGCAATGATGTCATTATATACCATTTTCCCGATATAATTCCACACACAAACAGATTTCTGGGTACTTCACTCTGCGATCCATTCTTCTCTTTTAACTTCCAATGACGATTCAAATAAAAAAATCCGACAAGAGAAAATACAAGAAAAAGTGTTCCCAAGAACGAAAAAATGGCAATAACCACGATTCCGATCTTCCTATTATTTGTACAATCTTTGTTGGTTGTTGCTAAGAACTGACAAGGTTTCAAGCCTTTGATGCCACCACACAAGGCTTTGTTATTTTTGAAAGCATCTACGGAGGTTTTCTGAAAAGCTTTGTTATCTGGGAGAGGGCCCTCCAAGTCATTGTAAGAAACATCAACGAATTCCAAACTGATCATCTCACTAAAAGATGAAGGAATTTGACCAGATAACCTATTATGTGAAAGATTCAACTTCTCCAAGTTTTTCAGCTGGCTCAATTCTTGTGGTATTTCTCCGATAACTGTGTTTTGGCTGAGATCAAGTAGGATTTGTAAGGAAGATAACTTACCCAATTGTGGGGGAATGCTCTCATTGAATTGGTTTCTACTGAAATCTAAGTGTAGCAATTTAGAACAACTCCCTATTTGATTGGGTATGGGGCCACTCATTTCATTAGAAGAAAGATCAAGACCTTCAAGACTGGTCAACATCCCCATCTCAGGCGGAATCAGACCATGCAATCGATTATGGCTCAAATTCAACTTAAACAAAGAGATCATCTTCCCGACTTCTTTCGGTATTGTTACTTGTAAACGATTTGAGGAAAGGTCGAGCAATTGTAGTCTAGTTAACTCAGCAAACATACCAGCTAGCCGGCTAGTAAATTCATTGTTAGAGAGTTTCATGCTTGATAGCCGATGCCACCGCCCCCAATTTCGTGGAAGCTCCCCATGCAATTGGTTATGACTCAAATCAATGTATTCCACATTGTGATAATCACTAATCAGGAATTGTGATATATCTCCAAAGAGTTTATTCTCATCCAGGCGAATTCTTTTAAAGCTTCTGCAATTTGTCAATCCTTCAAAGACTAGACTTGTAAGGTTGTTCTGATTTGCTGAGAAGTATACGAGTGACCCACCGTTGCACAATACATGTTGTGATAAGTCACCAGTGAAATTGTTTTGATACAGTTGCAGACTGGACAAATTATTCAGGTTGCCTATTTCTCGAGGAATTGAACCAATGAGATTGTTTTCACTCAAGAACAAGTACACCAGAGACTTGAGTATTCCAATTTCTAAAGGAATGTGGCCAGAAAGTGCATTGGTGTAAAGGTCTAGAGAAGTCAGAGATTTGAGATTTCCTAATTCAGAAGGAATGTGACCAGAAAGTTTATTGCTGAAAAGGCATAGAGTGCTCAGCTTAGTCAAATTACCAAGAGATGAGGGGACTGAACCAGTGAGATTATTGATAGACAAATCCAAGTCCTCAAGAGATTTGAGATTTCCTATTTCAGAAGGAACGTGACCAGAAAGTGCATTGGAGTGAAGGTTTAGAGTGGTCAGCTCAGTCAAATTACCAAGAGATGAGGGGATTGAACCAGTGAGATTATTGGTAGACAACTCCAAGTCTACAAGAGATTTGAGATTTCCTAATTCAGAAGGAATGTGACCAGAAAGTGCATTGGAGTAAAGGTATAGAATGGTCAGCTCAGTCAAATTACCAAGAGATGGGAGGATCGAACCAGTGAGAATATTGGTAGACAACGCCAAGTCCACAAGAGATCTGAGATTTCCTATTTCTGAAGGAATGCGGCCAGAAAGTGCATTGGTGTGAAGGTATAGAGTGGTCAAATTAGTCAAATTACCAAGAGATGGAGGGATCGAACCAGTGAGATTATTGGTAGACAACGCCAAGTTCACAAGAGATTTGAGATTTCCTATTTCAGAAGGAATTTCTCCTAAAAAGTGATTGGATGAAAGATCGAGAATATTAAGTCGAGAAAGATTACCAATATGAATTGGAATAGTCCCGGAAAGGGTGTTATGGCTGAGATTTAAGCGGAGGAGGTATGGAAGAAATGAGAAGTCAAAAGCATGAAGAGTACCCACCAAACCCAAGCTTGGCATAGATAAATCAACCACTCTATGATTCTTGTTGCAAGAAACCCCGAACCAATAGCATTCATTAACATTGGAGGAAGAATTCCACGAAGGGAGGAGATAACAATTGTTGTGAAGACTGGCTTTCCATTTGAGTAGAGCAGTGGCTTCTTCGGTTGTATCAACATTTGTAAAGTTGGTTGGTGTAACAAGAGAAGGGGATAAGCTTAGGGAGGACAATGTAATGAAGACCAATAAAACAATCATTGTGAAGAGAGAGAGAGAAAGAATAAGAGGATATTACTGACTCACTTTGTTTAGGCTTAGCTAAGGAGTAGAGAATATTTATAGATAAAAGTTGAGGATGAGGCATAGGCGTCAATGCATTGGGATTTCAATCACATGTCAAGGAGCATGGTATATTAACTTCAAGAATTTTTTTTAAAAAAAATATCTTTTTGGTGTTGTTAACTTGAAAGAAATCTCAATGAACATCAGTTTTCTAGTTGACAAGCACTTGGACAATGACATGGGAAAGTTAGCACATCTGTTAATTATTTGGTGTCCACTCATTATATAAAAATAATTAAGGTCTATCATGGTGTGAGAAAAGTGAATTTGAAATAGTATTTGATTTCAATTGCACTCCAACGAAAATTCTAGGGGTCGAGGGAGGGAACCAGGGAAAGGAGCGAGGGATGGGTGGAAGCCACCCATCCACCTCGAGATGAGTGACATCACGCATCTTGAGGTCGATACACTCATCTCTAGGCGGATGGGTGGTTACCACCCATCCCTCGACCCCTAGCAAAGCTTGCACTCCAATGTTGAAATAAGACTAATAAGTGTTACTTTCCAAAACTAATACGTGTTTGTTATTAGAAAAAATGTCATCTTCTATTTTACTATCTTGAATATTGGTGTCCAGCTGTCTAGCCAATAGCGAGCACTTCTAGCCGGCCTGGTTTGCTCGCTGGGGGCAAACCTCTTTAAACACACAAATCCAAAACACCTTTTGGAGGAGGGGCAAAAATATAATTTTTCCCCAGACCGGCAAATAAGGTCGATTTCCCTGGCCGGCTAGAATTTTTGGCCAATAGCAGTTCAAGTAGTCTTTTTTTTTTTAGAATTTTTTTTAAGGTGGACATGATTGATTCACAAGGCAAGACATTGAAGATAAAGGACAAAACGACAAAACGATTGACTGATCAAGATAAACATCTCAAATCTTTGCCATTTGTCTTCGTCAAGTCTTTGAATAGACTCAAGTCTTTGCAAATTGTCATGATTCTTTTTTAAAGTCGTCCACCCAAGTTTTTGCAAATTGTCATGATTTTTTTTTTGCATGAACATTACCTGAATCGGATGTCTTATTCCATTCATGTGTTACAACTTACAAGTAAAGTCTACGTGAAACACGTTGGTCAATACAGACCACCCAAGGGTTCAAATACTCGTTATTCCATGCATATCGTTTGTTTTTTTTGTGCACTTGGAGAACACAAACAAACCAAGCATTGCACAAAACCCGCAAATAATTTATTTTTATTTTTGTGCAAAAGGTATTTTGGTGGTTAATGAACAAAATACATAGTCCATGTGTCATAAAGTCAAGATTTTTACTTTTTACAGGTATGATCGACAATGACAGCTTGTCGACCCTGACTTACAACTGATACACATTATTCCTAAAGAGAAGTGCACGTTCCTCAAATTTATGCGCAAACAAGAAACTAATCGCTACCTCAAAAAACTTCAAGTTGGGGAATACTCTCACAAAGTGTTTTTCTAAAATAGTATTTCTTGGTACGCATACATTAAACAAAATTTAGTTTCTTAATAGGCTAGCAATGAAACTGAGAAGAGCAACCAATGAACCAGTTTTCTTATCAGATCAAGGAGTAAATGAAAGTAGGAAAGAGTGTTGACTGTTGGGTTGCTGAGGTAAGTCTTGTAAAACAACAATTCTAGGCAGCCAAGGCTCCTAGCCACTTTTTGGGTCAGGATAGGGTTTTTTTACACTTCTACCCTTTTTATAAATTATGTTTGTGGTTGTATTTTAAAGAGAATGGGTAAAAGTGTAAAAAAAACCTACCCTAATCCAAAAGTGACTAGGAGTCCCGACTGCCAAGAATCGTCGCTTGTAAAAATCAAAATACATGCTTCTCAATACCACAATCTGTGGCGGAGCCACATACAAGCCAGGGGAGCCACCTAACTTTTACTATTGATTGCCTTGGTATAAATTGCAATTATGTTACCCTTTCCCCTTCGTTGTTCAAGTTGCAGCAGGTGGTGGGGTTACTAAAGTTTTCTTATTTTCTTTTGGACAATATTCCAATGATGGATAAAGCTCAACTAATCCACTTAAAGTCTTTCAAAGTCGTTGTTTTTTATTAGGAAATAACCTCTCACAACCCACCCAACACTAATAATGCGTTCCAAATCTTATCGGGACTTTGGTTGGGATCATTCCACTATGCATATTTTATGGCACTCATATATTAGGGCTGTGTGGTTTATCCCTCACGTCCTAGGTTCGAAACCCGCCAGCGGCATGGTTACTTTCTTATGGTTTTGACCTGTAGGTCGCACCTTGTTGATAGGTTATAAGATCCTATAAAAATCCAGCTCGCTTTCCAAAAAAAAAATTACCACAACAAATCAAGCATGAGAACGCAAATGAATGTTAAGCAAGAGAAACCGAACACTTCAGATGAAAAGCGGGGAATAGGTATTTGATTTCAATTGCACTCCAATGTTGAAATAATTAGACTAATAAGTATTACTCTCCATAACTAATAAGTGTGTGTTATGAGAATATTAAGCAAGTCTAATGAATATTTGGTGTCCACTCATTAAATAAAAATATGAATTGGAATAGTCCCAGAAAGGGTGTTATGGCTAAGATTTAAGCCAAGGATGTATGGAAGAAATGAGAAGTCAAAAGCATGAAGATTACCCACCAACCACAAGTTTGCCAGAGATAAATAAACCATGGTTCTTGTTGCAAGAAACCCCGAATCAATTGAATGCATTAACGTTGGAGGAATAATTCCTCCAAGGGAGGAGATAAGAATTATTGGGAAGACTGGCTTTCCATTTGGGAAGATTGGCTTTTCATTTGAGTAGAGTAGTGAAATTCCACCAACTTTCCATTAAAGTTGGTTGGTGTAACAAGGAAAGATAATGAACTCATGCAAAATAATGTAATGAGAACCAACGCTTTTTCTAAATGTCTAGGGAACACGCGAGAAAACCAGCGAAGGGGGTGTGTGACCCTTCATCCCCCTCAAAATGCGCGCCTTCAAAAATCTCGAGGTTGATGAGTGGTAAAACTACCCCCTCCCTGGTTTCCTCACGCGTTCCCTCGACGCCTAGAAGGGCTCGAGAACCAATAAAGCAATATTTTTGGTGTTGTTAAAAGTAATCTTAATGAACATGGCCTTGTGTGTCATTTTCTAGTTGACATGCACGTGGACAATGGCATGGGAAAGTTGGATCAATTTGTTATTTGGTGTCCACTCATTAAATAAAAATAAGGTCCATCCCCGTGTGAGAAAAATGAATTGGAAACATGCACTTCACTTTATAAATATTATTATTGATTTCAATTGCACTCCAATATTGAAATAAGACTATTAAGTGTTACTTTCCAAAACTAATAAGTGCGTGTTATGAGAATAGTAAGCAAGTCTAATGAATATTTGGGGTTCACTCATTAAATAAAAATAGTAGTTCTTTTTATTAAAATAATTTATGGAAAATGACTTTTAATACCTAATTTTTCACAAAATAGACCATTTAGAAACCGTTGTTGATGTAATGGCTAATTTGTCACTATTTTAATAATTTTTTGACAAACATTCAGACCCAAAATTCCAAACGCGGGAATAATTTACAAATCTTCTAGGAGACGGTACAAACTACGAAGCCATATCAACTCATTTTTATTTACCAAACTTTCTTCAAAGAAGTTGATATAAGCAAGCATTAACGGGTTCTTACGAGAAGATTCAACAGCGTCAACCATTGAAAGATGAAACAAATACTATGGTTCGAAAAGACAACACGAATAACAATGAAGGAATCCTCGTAAAGACGGTGAATATTTATAGGGAAGACAAACTGCACTTTCTCTCCTTGATACTCATTAATGTCATATGCCGCTCGAGACGAATGCCTCGGTAGTATTTTCAAAGAGTCAGTGAACCGACTTAACGCCTTATTAACTCGGGAGGAGTAGCTAATGATACATAAAAAAGGTCACGCCTCTGAGTCGTACATGTGTCTTGATAATCTCGAGAAAATACGAGCCCCAACATCAGTCCAACACTGAACAAGCCCAACCGGTACCAAGCCCGCTCAATTTAGTCTGCCAGGCGGACTCAGACTCTCACAACACGCTAAGCCCACACGTCTCACAACTGTCCTCAATACCCGTGGGCTCTCCATAGGCAAGTATCTCGAGGAACTGCTTTAGACGGGTAATTACAGCTGCTCTTTGCTCCTAACTAGGAAGCAAACACCAGAGTATCTTTCACATAGTAAAACTCCCTTTTACGGAATGCTATTAGATTGAAATTATCTCCCACGCATCTAGGAACACAGAGCTAATAAGGAATTTCTCTCCTACAACAGGATTCCTAATTACAGAGGGATCTCCACCAAGATCTTCTCTCTAATTTACGCCTATGATGGCCTCGTTAAATCAAGACTCCTTGCACTATAAATAAGACATGAGGTTGGTAAGCTAAGGTACGCTACAAATTCCCTGTTGCAGTATTATACCTTCCTCAAAGCTCTGTCTGACTTTAGCATCGGAGTGTCATTGGCCATCACAACGATGGTTCGTGGCTCACGTGTGCTACTTGTGCAGGTCAACAGGTCAGCAGAAACCAGATCGGAGCAGAAAGTGAAAAACGATTGCATCAATTAATATAAAGGTTAAGGGTACTTAAACTCGTGCTTGCTTTCCAAAAAAAAAACCCTCCAAAATACGAACTTTCTTTCTATTTATAATGGTAGAAAACATAGACCAATAACCATGTGTCATCGTTGGACAAATGTGAAATTTGGCTAGGATAATAAAATTATCGAAAATTCTAAAATGCACTGGAGTTTCGCTTGGAGATTCGCCTGGATGGTGCCAAGCACGTGCACCCCCGCGCATGCCAATCACGTGCACCCCCGCGCATGCCAATCACGTGGGCAAAAAAAAAAAAAAAAAAAAACAAATCGACAGAAAACTCTCCATCTTCATCATAATCTGTGTATTCTAAAAAAAAACCCCAATTCGACATCATGTTAATCTTCGAAATCTCCCATCTTCTAAAACCTAAAAACACGAAAACTGCAACCTGCATGATCCCAGCAATTCCTGCAAACAACAACCCAATCTTCTTACCTATATTCATCTTCTGATGTGGATTGAATGGATGCTGAGCATGTGATGCTGAATCGAGCAAATCTAGCCAGCCATGGTGACAACGGATGCGGAGACGACGGAGGCGGAGACGGTGGTGGTGGAGATCCTCTCAAAGGGGTTTTTTCTGGGTGGGATCCTCTCCTCCTTCTGTGAAGATCTCTTGTGAAGAACAAGTAGAAGGAATAGAACAGATAGATATTAAGAAGAAAAATACCCTATGAGATCCTCTCCCCCTTTGGAGTAAAGGTATAGAATGGTCAGCTCAGTCAAATTACCAAGAGATGGGAGGATCGAACCAGTGAGAATATTGGTAGACAACGCCAAGTCCACAAGAGATCTGAGATTTCCTATTTCTGAAGGAATGCGGCCAGAAAGTGCATTGGTGTGAAGGTATAGAGTGGTCAAATTAGTCAAATTACCAAGAGATGGAGGGATCGAACCAGTGAGATTATTGGTAGACAACGCCAAGTTCACAAGAGATTTGAGATTTCCTATTTCAGAAGGAATTTCTCCTAAAAAGTGATTGGATGAAAGATCGAGAATATTAAGTCGAGAAAGATTACCAATATGAATTGGAATAGTCCCGGAAAGGGTGTTATGGCTGAGATTTAAGCGGAGGAGGTATGGAAGAAATGAGAAGTCAAAAGCATGAAGAGTACCCACCAAACCCAAGCTTGGCATAGATAAATCAACCACTCTATGATTCTTGTTGCAAGAAACCCCGAACCAATAGCATTCATTAACATTGGAGGAAGAATTCCACGAAGGGAGGAGATAACAATTGTTGTGAAGACTGGCTTTCCATTTGAGTAGAGCAGTGGCTTCTTCGGTTGTATCAACATTTGTAAAGTTGGTTGGTGTAACAAGAGAAGGGGATAAGCTTAGGGAGGACAATGTAATGAAGACCAATAAAACAATCATTGTGAAGAGAGAGAGAGAAAGAATAAGAGGATATTACTGACTCACTTTGTTTAGGCTTAGCTAAGGAGTAGAGAATATTTATAGATAAAAGTTGAGGATGAGGCATAGGCGTCAATGCATTGGGATTTCAATCACATGTCAAGGAGCATGGTATATTAACTTCAAGAATTTTTTTTAAAAAAATATCTTTTTGGTGTTGTTAACTTGAAAGAAATCTCAATGAACATCAGTTTTCTAGTTGACAAGCACTTGGACAATGACATGGGAAAGTTAGCACATCTGTTAATTATTTGGTGTCCACTCATTATATAAAAATAATTAAGGTCTATCATGGTGTGAGAAAAGTGAATTTGAAATAGTATTTGATTTCAATTGCACTCCAACGAAAATTCTAGGGGTCGAGGGAGGGAACCAGGGAAAGGAGCGAGGGATGGGTGGAAGCCACCCATCCACCTCGAGATGAGTGACATCACGCATCTTGAGGTCGATACACTCATCTCTAGGCGGATGGGTGGTTACCACCCATCCCTCGACCCCTAGCAAAGCTTGCACTCCAATGTTGAAATAAGACTAATAAGTGTTACTTTCCAAAACTAATACGTGTTTGTTATTAGAAAAAATGTCATCTTCTATTTTACTATCTTGAATATTGGTGTCCAGCTGTCTAGCCAATAGCGAGCACTTCTAGCCGGCCTGGTTTGCTCGCTGGGGGCAAACCTCTTTAAACACACAAATCCAAAACACCTTTTGGAGGAGGGGCAAAAATATAATTTTTCCCCAGACCGGCAAATAAGGTCGATTTCCCTGGCCGGCTAGAATTTTTGGCCAATAGCAGTTCAAGTAGTCTTTTTTTTTTTAGAATTTTTTTTAAGGTGGACATGATTGATTCACAAGGCAAGACATTGAAGATAAAGGACAAAACGACAAAACGATTGACTGATCAAGATAAACATCTCAAATCTTTGCCATTTGTCTTCGTCAAGTCTTTGAATAGACTCAAGTCTTTGCAAATTGTCATGATTCTTTTTTAAAGTCGTCCACCCAAGTTTTTGCAAATTGTCATGATTTTTTTTTTGCATGAACATTACCTGAATCGGATGTCTTATTCCATTCATGTGTTACAACTTACAAGTAAAGTCTACGTGAAACACGTTGGTCAATACAGACCACCCAAGGGTTCAAATACTCGTTATTCCATGCATATCGTTTGTTTTTTTTGTGCACTTGGAGAACACAAACAAACCAAGCATTGCACAAAACCCGCAAATAATTTATTTTTATTTTGTGCAAAAGGTATTTTGGTGGTTAATGAACAAAATACATAGTCCATGTGTCATAAAGTCAAGATTTTTACTTTTTACAGGTATGATCGACAATGACAGCTTGTCGACCCTGACTTACAACTGATACACATTATTCCTAAAGAGAAGTGCACGTTCCTCAAATTTATGCGCAAACAAGAAACTAATCGCTACCTCAAAAAACTTCAAGTTGGGGAATACTCTCACAAAGTGTTTTTCTAAAATAGTATTTCTTGGTACGCATACATTAAACAAAAATTTAGTTTCTTAATAGGCTAGCAATGAAACTGAGAAGAGCAACCAATGAACCAGTTTTCTTATCAGATCAAGGAGTAAATGAAAGTAGGAAAGAGTGTTGACTGTTGGGTTGCTGAGGTAAGTCTTGTAAAACAACAATTCTAGGCAGCCAAGGCTCCTAGCCACTTTTTGGGTCAGGATAGGGTTTTTTTACACTTCTACCCTTTTATAAATTATGTTTGTGGTTGTATTTTAAAGAGAATGGGTAAAAGTGTAAAAAAAACCTACCCTAATCCAAAAGTGACTAGGAGTCCCGACTGCCAAGAATCGTCGCTTGTAAAAATCAAAATACATGCTTCTCAATACCACAATCTGTGGCGGAGCCACATACAAGCCAGGGGAGCCACCTAACTTTTACTATTGATTGCCTTGGTATAAATTGCAATTATGTTACCCTTTCCCCTTCGTTGTTCAAGTTGCAGCAGGTGGTGGGGTTACTAAAGTTTTCTTATTTTCTTTTGGACAATATTCCAATGATGGATAAAGCTCAACTAATCCACTTAAAGTCTTTCAAAGTCGTTGTTTTTTATTAGGAAATAACCTCTCACAACCCACCCAACACTAATAATGCGTTCCAAATCTTATCGGGACTTTGGTTGGGATCATTCCACTATGCATATTTTATGGCACTCATATATTAGGGCTGTGTGGTTTATCCCTCACGTCCTAGGTTCGAAACCCGCCAGCGGCATGGTTACTTTCTTATGGTTTTGACCTGTAGGTCGCACCTTGTTGATAGGTTATAAGATCCTATAAAAATCCAGCTCGCTTTCCAAAAAAAAAATTACCACAACAAATCAAGCATGAGAACGCAAATGAATGTTAAGCAAGAGAAACCGAACACTTCAGATGAAAAGCGGGGAATAGGTATTTGATTTCAATTGCACTCCAATGTTGAAATAATTAGACTAATAAGTATTACTCTCCATAACTAATAAGTGTGTGTTATGAGAATATTAAGCAAGTCTAATGAATATTTGGTGTCCACTCATTAAATAAAAATATGAATTGGAATAGTCCCAGAAAGGGTGTTATGGCTAAGATTTAAGCCAAGGATGTATGGAAGAAATGAGAAGTCAAAAGCATGAAGATTACCCACCAACCACAAGTTTGCCAGAGATAAATAAACCATGGTTCTTGTTGCAAGAAACCCCGAATCAATTGAATGCATTAACGTTGGAGGAATAATTCCTCCAAGGGAGGAGATAAGAATTATTGGGAAGACTGGCTTTCCATTTGGGAAGATTGGCTTTCCATTTGAGTAGAGTAGTGAAATTCCACCAACTTTCCATTAAAGTTGGTTGGTGTAACAAGGAAAGATAATGAACTCATGCAAAATAATGTAATGAGAACCAACGCTTTTTCTAAATGTCTAGGGAACACGCGAGAAAACCAGCGAAGGGGGTGTGTGACCCTTCATCCCCCTCAAAATGCGCGCCTTCAAAAATCTCGAGGTTGATGAGTGGTAAAACTACCCCCTCCCTGGTTTCCTCACGCGTTCCCTCGACGCCTAGAAGGGCTCGAGAACCAATAAAGCAATATTTTTGGTGTTGTTAAAAGTAATCTTAATGAACATGGCCTTGTGTGTCATTTTCTAGTTGACATGCACGTGGACAATGGCATGGGAAAGTTGGATCAATTTGTTATTTGGTGTCCACTCATTAAATAAAAATAAGGTCCATCCCCGTGTGAGAAAAATGAATTGGAAACATGCACTTCACTTTATAAATATTATTATTGATTTCAATTGCACTCCAATATTGAAATAAGACTATTAAGTGTTACTTTCCAAAACTAATAAGTGCGTGTTATGAGAATAGTAAGCAAGTCTAATGAATATTTGGGGTTCACTCATTAAATAAAAATAGTAGTTCTTTTTATTAAAATAATTTATGGAAAATGACTTTTAATACCTAATTTTTCACAAAATAGACCATTTAGAAACCGTTGTTGATGTAATGGCTAATTTGTCACTATTTTAATAATTTTTTGACAAACATTCAGACCCAAAATTCCAAACGCGGGAATAATTTACAAATCTTCTAGGAGACGGTACAAACTACGAAGCCATATCAACTCATTTTTATTTACCAAACTTTCTTCAAAGAAGTTGATATAAGCAAGCATTAACGGGTTCTTACGAGAAGATTCAACAGCGTCAACCATTGAAAGATGAAACAAATACTATGGTTCGAAAAGACAACACGAATAACAATGAAGGAATCCTCGTAAAGACGGTGAATATTTATAGGGAAGACAAACTGCACTTTCTCTCCTTGATACTCATTAATGTCATATGCCGCTCGAGACGAATGCCTCGGTAGTATTTTCAAAGAGTCAGTGAACCGACTTAACGCCTTATTAACTCGGGAGGAGTAGCTAATGATACATAAAAAAGGTCACGCCTCTGAGTCGTACATGTGTCTTGATAATCTCGAGAAAATACGAGCCCCAACATCAGTCCAACACTGAACAAGCCCAACCGGTACCAAGCCCGCTCAATTTAGTCTGCCAGGCGGACTCAGACTCTCACAACACGCTAAGCCCACACGTCTCACAACTGTCCTCAATACCCGTGGGCTCTCCATAGGCAAGTATCTCGAGGAACTGCTTTAGACGGGTAATTACAGCTGCTCTTTGCTCCTAACTAGGAAGCAAACACCAGAGTATCTTTCACATAGTAAAACTCCCTTTTACGGAATGCTATTAGATTGAAATTATCTCCCACGCATCTAGGAACACAGAGCTAATAAGGAATTTCTCTCCTACAACAGGATTCCTAATTACAGAGGGATCTCCACCAAGATCTTCTCTCTAATTTACGCCTATGATGGCCTCGTTAAATCAAGACTCCTTGCACTATAAATAAGACATGAGGTTGGTAAGCTAAGGTACGCTACAAATTCCCTGTTGCAGTATTATACCTTCCTCAAAGCTCTGTCTGACTTTAGCATCGGAGTGTCATTGGCCATCACAACGATGGTTCGTGGCTCACGTGTGCTACTTGTGCAGGTCAACAGGTCAGCAGAAACCAGATCGGAGCAGAAAGTGAAAAACGATTGCATCAATTAATATAAAGGTTAAGGGTACTTAAACTCGTGCTTGCTTTCCAAAAAAAAAAACCCTCCAAAATACGAACTTTCTTTCTATTTATAATGGTAGAAAACATAGACCAATAACCATGTGTCATCGTTGGACAAATGTGAAATTTGGCTAGGATAATAAAATTATCGAAAATTCTAAAATGCACTGGAGTTTCGCTTGGAGATTCGCCTGGATGGTGCCAAGCACGTGCACCCCCGCGCATGCCAATCACGTGCACCCCCGCGCATGCCAATCACGTGGGCAAAAAAAAAAAAAAAAAAAAACAAATCGACAGAAAACTCTCCATCTTCATCATAATCTGTGTATTCTAAAAAAAAACCCCAATTCGACATCATGTTAATCTTCGAAATCTCCCATCTTCTAAAACCTAAAAACACGAAAACTGCAACCTGCATGATCCCAGCAATTCCTGCAAACAACAACCCAATCTTCTTACCTATATTCATCTTCTGATGTGGATTGAATGGATGCTGAGCATGTGATGCTGAATCGAGCAAATCTAGCCAGCCATGGTGACAACGGATGCGGAGACGACGGAGGCGGAGACGGTGGTGGTGGAGATCCTCTCAAAGGGGTTTTTTCTGGGTGGGATCCTCTCCTCCTTCTGTGAAGATCTCTTGTGAAGAACAAGTAGAAGGAATAGAACAGATAGATATTAAGAAGAAAAATACCCTATGAGATCCTCTCCCCCTTTGAAGGTGAAGATCTCTTCACAGAAGGAGTTTCGCTTGGAGATCTCTTGTGGGTTTCCCCTGCTTGTTTGATGAAGATGGAGAGTGTTCTTTCTTTGTCGATTTGGTTTCAATTTTTTTTTTTTTGCCCACTTTTAAGCCCACGTGACTGGCATGTGCGGATGGTGCACGTCCTTGGCACCATCCAGGCTAAATTCCAAGTAAAATAGCAGTGCTCCCTAGCATTGCTCTAAAATTATTTTACTATTCTTAGAGATATTTCCTCATAAACTACTTCATTTTATATTGTTTTATAAACATTGTATATATCGTGGAGATGGAATTTAACTCCTTGACTTCGACAGGTGCGAGACGTGTGGATCACCAGCACCCATGAATAAACTTTCAAGACCAAGAGTGCACTGCTGAGTGTATACTGAGTCAAGAACTAGGCCTACTCCATCTGATAATTCCACTAGTCTTGAGTTTAACTTTGATAAATTTCGAGATGCCCATTTGAAGTACAATAAACCAAGCCCAAATGCCCCCTATAATATGTCTACATTCTTGGGCCTCTCATCCAATTGTACACGTTCAAACACTGACTTTATGTTGATGAATGATGATAATGAATGAATAAACAGTAAGTATATATATGTGCAAGTGGTCATTTTTTTTTTTTTTTTTTTTTTTTGTGTTGTTGAATTGCATGGACAATGTATCAAGTTGCCCAATGAGCACCATACAATATAAACAAACTGGAGATTTTAGTGACCTCCCTCTTCTATGCCATTATCCCAGTCAAGGTAAGCTAACATAAAATTCAAGAGTAAACTAACACTACAAAAAAAAGCTTCAATAACTATAGATACTAGCGACAGTTTTTTGATACCATCGCTAATTAAAAGATTTGCTACGGTTTTTTGATATTAGTGGTCAATGATGAATATTCCAATAGTATGATATATGTGTTGCTGCCGTTTCAGGCACAATACATGAGCAAGGATCCAGCCTACTTTGGATGTGAAAAGAAGGAATGCAAGAAATACGAGGCAGGTGTTTAGGGCTGAACAAAAAAACCAAAAAACCGATTAAACCTACGGAACCGATCAAAACTGAACCGATCGGTTTGGTTTTAAAATCGGTTTCGGATCGGTTTGGTTTGATACATTTTGAAACCGATAGGGTCGGTTCGGTTTTCGGTTTGAAAGTGATTTTAACCGAAAAAACCGAACCGAACTAATACCTATGTATATAGAGTAAATTTTATTTATATTATTCTTACTTTGAATCTCTCTCTTCCTTTATTTTCTCTCTCTCACTTTACCCTCTTTCTCCCTTAACTCTTTCTCGGGTTTCAATGTGATTTCATCTAGAAAGTGGAAATGAAAAGCCAAACTTTGTTTGCCTTCTCTCTTTTGGGTAGTGTAGATGCACGAACTCTAAACAACAAAAGATTTAAACCCTTCATCTTCATCCTCTCAATCTCTCTTTCTATCAACATTTCAACATTTCAAGAAGTAGCAAATGCCAAAAGGTGTGGGTTACTTTATTGTGTTTGTTTATTGTGTTTTTATTTCAAGAAGTAGCAACCTTTCAAGCTCTGTCATTTTTTTTTTTTTTTTTTTTGCATGGACAGTGTATCAAGTTGCCCATTGAGCACCATACAATATAAACAAACTGGAGATTTTAGTAACCTCCCTCTTCTATGCCATTATCCCAGTCAAGGTAATCTAACATAAAATTCAAGAGTAAACTACCACTACAAAAAAAAAAAAAAAAAAAGCTTCAATAGCTACAGATATTAGCGATGGTTTCAATGTGATTTCATCTAGAAAGTGGAAATGAAAAGCTAAACTTTGTTTGCCTTCTCTCTTTTGAGTAGTGTAGATATTAGCGAGGCAGGTGTTTAGGGCTGAACAAAAAAACCAAAAAATTGATTAAACCGACCGAACCGATCGGTTCGATTTTAAAATCGGTTTCGGATCGGTTTGGTTTGATACATTTTGAAACCGATAGGATCGGTTCGATTTTCGATTTGTAAGTGATTTTAACCGAAAAAAACCGAACCGAACCGATACCTATGTATATAGAGTAAATTTATTTATATTGTTCTTACTTTGAATCTCTTTCTTCCCTTATTTTCTCTCTCTCCCTTTACCCTCTTTCTCTCTTAACTCTTTCTCGGGTTTCAATGTGATTTCATCTAGAAAGTGGAAATGAAAAGCTAAACTTTGTTTGCCTTCTCTCTTTTGAGTAGTGTAGATGTATGAACTCTAAACAACAAAAATTTAAACCCTTCATCTTCATCCTCTCAAACTCTCTTTCTATCAACATTTCAACATTTCAATAAGTAGCAAAAGCCAAAAGGTATGGGTTACTTTATTGTGTTTGTGTTTGTGTTTGCCTTTGCCTTTGCCTTTGCTGCCCTTTTTTTTTTTTTTTTGAAGTTGAGCTTGTATAGGGTCCCATAACCTATCCCCGAGGTGCCACCTAGAGGTTAACATCACCCCGAAAGAAATGATGCCGCCGGAGGGTCTCGAAGCAAGGACCTGGGGACTAATCCCACACGTCCTTAACCACTCGACCATAACCCCTTTGGCGCTTGAACTGCCCTTTGTTTGGCTGAGGTGCATGCCATGATGATGCCGATAATTTATGACAGTGCAATGGATGTTTGCGACAAGGGAACAAGCAAGTATATTGATGTTAATGTATGTCAATGCTATGGACAATACCTGTAGTCTACTCCATCGAGGCCGTGTCTAAAATTAAGGGAAATGTTAGTCCAAGAAATAGAAGAAACTGAAAGATTGATTATACTGTTAGTGTAAACTTCATGTAATCTTCTGGTATATTTCTAAAAGTATGATTAGAACCACTTGACTGGATTTGTGATATCTTTTGAGTTAAATAGTTGGCTGAAAAACTAGAAGCAAAGAACTAAGAAGGAATCTATCTCACAAATAAAATCGTATATGGGCAGTAACTGTGTTTTGTTTGGATGAGTTATTGTTCGTATCTAATGAATACATTTTTTTTTACAGTTTAACTGGATGAAGAAAGACTTGAGATCCGTTAACCGATCAATTACACCATGGGTAGTTTTCACTGGGTAGGCATGAGAAAAACCTATTCTTTCTTATAATCCGTAGAAAGAGATATTTGAGGTTGAGCTAACAATTGAAATTTTTTATTCTTCAGACATAGACCAATGTATTCATCTCTCTCGTCACTTGTGGATACTAATTTTGTTTAAGCTGTAGAGCCATTGCTACTACAAAACCAGGTGAGCTTTTGTGCATGTGTGTGGCGTGCATGTGCATGTTGTGATACTAAATTAGGTTGATTTGGTTCTATGGGGGCATGTGCATAACTATGAGAGAACATGTGATGTTTATCAAAATGAATGCAAGGGCATCCATAGCAAAGGTGGAGATGGGATTGACACGTACGACATTAGCAATTACATAGCTCCAGTTCATGCTGTGATTGGCATGGCAGGCTTCTCATTGGACGATTTTCCCAGTTCATGCTGTGATTGGCGGATGGTACCACTAGGTCATGAGTTCAAACCCAACTTGCAGCATCTTTATGGGTTCTGGGATCCTATAAAACCCTGCTTGCCTTTAAAAAAAAAAGTATTGTAAGCCCTTTTCTTTAATTTAAGCTACAACTTTTATAATTAAACACAATTTATTTCATTGATGAAATTATTTTTATGAACTGAACATGAATGCTCAGGGTCCTAGCTGGAGCTTATCAAGGGTACAAGCATTTGGGAACTTTAGAGTACATGCCACAAGGCAAAACATGACAATGGAGGTATGTAGACAATCTATATACCCTATTTGGTTCAATTATGATTATCAAATAAGATTGTTTTTCGAAGAATCTAAACCCGATTCATGTATCGTTGTTGTTTATGATTTCAGCTTGTGAACTCAAATACAGGGAAGGTTGAGAATAGCTTCCGTATCACCAAATGATAAGTCATGTAAGATCAGCTTAGAACAATTGAGTTAGGTTTATAAAGGACTGATTATTCAGAGCTATATGGTATAATTTTGTAATTTGAATGGATGTGGAAATCATTAAGAGGGTGTTTTCTAAAAAAAAAAGAGTTATGTTGTTCACAATTAGACTTATAGTTAAGAGGGTTATTATTTTTTCATCCATAACATTCTTTCTGCTATATAAAAAGCAATGAGTGAATTTTGTGAGAAAATATAAGAAAGATAATAGTAAATATCTCAAGTTCATTCTAGACAACTGAGGCGACATGAGCCAAGTTAATCTGTGGCCTCAGCATCAGCCACCTCCCCATTTGGTAGTGTCAGAGCTTATAAATAGGCTCCCAAATTTAAATTTGGAATTTAGGCATCCGAAAAAAACACAAACACACACCCTGCAGTGCATCCAGAAAGACGTTTGAAAAAGCCAAGTTCTAGAAATCTATATGCAATCAGCAAGTTTGCTAATCTGAAGCTTCCTGAAATCCGAAGTTACAAAATCTGAAACTTGTAAGAATCTTTGTAATCAGTATCTTAAGTGATAGCAATGTTTCTGGTGTGATGTAAGTAATTATTGACCCATTGTACATTCAGATCGGTTCGTTTTTGAGTTTGGAGGGTTGCTCTGCATAACAAGGTGGTATTTGAGCTGTTTGGCACAACACGTTACATCATTACATACCCACACCCACACATGTATATATAGGTTGTAGACTTTCATGTGAGTAATTAGATTGACCAAGAGAATCATCATAAATAATTTAAAGAGAGATAGTTGAATTAAAAGAGAGAGAGAGAATTGAATTATAAATGAGAGGTATGGTATGGGTATGGTGTCTTGGAAATTGAAATGGGTGGGAAGAGGAAGAAAATTGAATTAATAAAAAGAAAAATAATGTAGGAATTGAATTAAAAATGAGAGTTATGACTATGGTAAGGTGCATTGGAAATTGAAATGGGTGGAAAATGAGAATTAAAATTAGAAAAACACTCACTTCGGTTCGATTTGTTCGGGTGTTAAAAAAACTAAAACCGCAATTGAACTGAATGCATTCGTTTCGGTTCAATTTTCTATTATTTAATTTTGGTTTTGCTTTCAATTCGATTTGTTTCGATTTAATTTGATTTGATTCGATCGATTCGGCCGGTTTTTGAAAATCAGTTAACACCCCTACATTGTATTCTTTCTTTTATTTTCTGTTTTGCAAAACACTCCCGTAGGGAGGGAGTTAGGCAGACCAATGGTGTCACTGAAAAAGCAAAACAAAGAGGTGCATTTACTAGAGTTTAAATAATGGTGTCCTGAAAAAGCAAAACCAATGGTGTCCTTATACAAACGTTTTTTACTCTCAACACATGGGAAGCCTTTTCAACCCTTTTACTAGAGTTTAAACATAAATTAAGTGATGAATGCATGTTGCTGCTGATGGAACATCATGCGTTTGCTGATGCGGCTGATGCGTCTGCTGCTGGCTGAGGATGCTGCTGCTGCTGCTGATGGAGCTGCTGCTGCTGCCGCTGTTGCGGCTGCTGCTCCGTTGATGTTGCTGCCGCTGATGCTGATGCCGCTGCTGTTTTTGTTGCTGTGCGTTTGCTGTTAGTGTGGATGCGGCTTGGATATTTATGCGTGATTGCGGTGTTGTGGGTTATTGAGGTTTTGTTGTCGGCAGTATTGGGTGTGCTCGGGATTCTTTTCAATTCCTGGCTGGTCCTCATGTCTACTGTTCCTTTCCTTCCAGGATTTGTGCTTTAAAAAATTTTTGGTGTTAAATTTGTTGTTAGAATTAACGCGGGTAAAGTCGTCATGTACCCCTGCAAGGATTTGTAATTTTTTTGTGGTTATTTAATAAAGGTCTGGCATTCCAAAGTTGCCCCTCCTCACTGGAGGTTAATTTAAAAAAAAAAAAAAAAAAAAAAAAAAGTGATGAATGCATGTTGCTTAGTCAACCGATGCAAATATATCGGCCATAAAGTTCCCCTCTTGAAAAACATACCAATTGAATGTAATCTTCTTATTTGTTTTGTGCATTTAAGGAACTCAATGTAATCAACTTTAAGTATGAAAGTGAACACAATGTAGTCTTCAGTTCTTCTTCTTACTTTCCTCTCAATTCTTCTACATGGTATCAGAGCCATGCTCCAATCCATTCCGTTGCACACACAAAGAAACCCATAGCCAAAAGAGCCAAAATCGAAGCTATGTAAAATCCAAAAACCACCTTGAATCTTTGAACCCTTCAAAACCCATCTCAAATTTCTGCAAACCCAAAAATCAAACACCCAATGAAAAAAAAAAAAAACCAATCTCAGCCACTCCTTCACGATCCAACAACGGATCAACAGTTATCCTCAACAGAACTCTCACACAATCCGCCATCATACCTCTCAATTCCAAAACCAAATCAGAAACCCATTTCTCGAATCTTGAGTTATCATCTCTTGGTGCAGAGCGATTAATGAGCGGTCGCCCATACTTCACCGCCATCACAGCATGCTTCGCCATTTCGCCGGCAGCCCATCCTTTCATCACATCCATCAACAACATCTCTGAAGAAGACAAGGGGAGGGGAGTCTCTTTCACTTTTTTTTAACTCCTTCACCCCTCTCTCTTTAGCTTTAGCTTTTGAACTCAACAAAACAGGGAATGATGGGAATTGTCCTTAGTGTTTTGACCTCGAAAAAAAAAAAGAGTTGGAATTGTCGTTAGAAAAATGGAAATTGTGAAAGAAAGGGAGAAACTTTGGGAACGATGAGGGGACAAAATTGTGTGGGAGAGATGAAAAGAAAGAAAAAAAAAATTGAAAATTGGGCAGAAGTGACAAGGTGAAAGAAATAGTGACGAAAAAAAAAATCTCATTTCCACTCCACCAACCCATCAAGCTCCTTCCAGACCCTTTAATCATTCTCATCAAACCCCTTTCTCATCAACAGCAACACAGAAAAGGAAAGAAAGGAAAAAAAAAAAAGTGACTAACAACATCAAGTAAAAAAGGGGGAGAAGAATAGTATGATGATGATGATTTTTTTTTTTTAGCATTGTGATTTATCAGTTTGGCAGCTGCATTAAAACTTCCATCTGATCTTGATTTATAAATCCGAACCAACAGAGAAGAAGATAGTTGCTTGCAGAAGAAGACCAACAACATATTTTGGTTCAATATAGTAAATGAGCACTATATCTTTATTGAAGTGATAGTTGATCGCCATGGAGTGATGCTGTAGACAAGCAACAAGAGTACTATTTTGCACTTTCAAGGTGTGTTTAGTGTGTTTAGTGTGTCTGTCAGTGTCATTTATTTATCCGATTTCTATATTATGGCTCTTGAACAAATATCTAGATGGTTGCGTTTATTACTAGAAAGGCTTTTTTTTCCATTTCATTCTTTATATTCTATTGCATTTCCCATTGTGACTCTCGATCCTTTCTTTTAATGAAAACTCTTGGTGATGAATGAGAACATGTAAATGAGAAATGTAAAACCTGAGTCAATGGTTAAGTTGAATTTTCGAAATTCATTGATTGTGTTTGTCTTCTCATTCAAGTCTAGTCATATTCCATACAAGAATCTGATGATTTACAAGTTTGATATTGGCATATGATGTTTAGTTGAAAAGAAACAACTCCATGGGAAACATTGAAAAGGTTGAAGAGAGAAAAACACTAGTGATGTGAAGACATAATCATATTTAGTTTGAAGAAAGACTTTCACATGCATACATACATACAAGAAGAAGAAACTAAGATGCCTCCATACAAGCAAACTTGAAACCCTGCGGCAAGACTAAACAGATGTCAAACCACTTCATGTAGTAGTTGGCCCAATGTTATCATTTCATAAAGTTCACGGCCCGAAGGTGAAGATGATGATAATTCCTGAGATACAGTTTCCATGGTAGGACGATGGTCTGGGTTGACATTTAAGCATGCAAAAGCTAATTTTGCAATAAAAATGACTTCCTTGAAAACTTTTTCTTCACTGAGTGGAATACGTTGGTCCAGTATATCCTTCAAAAGAATATTTTGAGACGATGTAGCAAAAGAGATGAGTTCCTGTGGATATCTTCCCATTATCACTTCCAATGATAGCACCCCAAAGCTGTAGACGTCACATTTTTCGGTCATCCTCATTGTGTAAGCAAGCTCTGTAAGAAAGAACAATATTTTTGTTTTTTGCATTTTATGTCAGTTACACATCAGAAATTTTGGTATATAGTTCAAATAGTTTCTTGTACATCTAAGGGTGTGTTTGGTTGCATGAAATTCTATTCAATGAGAATCCTTGAGGAGACAACTTACATTTAAGTTGAATTGAAGTGTCACTCACCATCCACCATTAGATTGTGTGATCAATGGTGGGAATAAAAGTCTCATGAACATGAGATTCACATTCCTAACTCTCCCAAGCATGCAATTCTTATGTTCATGGGGGTTTCTATTCCCACCATTAATCACAAATTTAATGGTGGATTGGTGAGTATAACATTAAATTAGCTTTAAATGTGGATGGTGTCCTCATAAATTCTCATGGAATCAAACACATCCTAAATTTGTATACCAATCTCTTATATCCAATACAAAAAATGTAAAGTAATTAATGAAACAAATTATTGCAACTTCATTTCTAGTTTGTACATAAACGTATCGAACATAACATAGTTACCTAATTATTCATGTATATAAAACCAAGGGAAAAAATGGAAAAGGGAATTAAGCAAAACAATAAGTCTATTAATTAATGAGATGGAATATGTAATGTTACCTGGGGCTAGATATCCATATGTTCCTGCAAGTGTCGTCCAATTAGATGAGTCCGGCTTTAGAATTTTTGCAATACCAAAATCTGAAACAAAGGCCTCATACTGTGAATTCAACAAAACATTGTTACTGGACAAGTCCCGGTGAACAATCGACAGCAAACAATGATGGTGTAGATACGATAAGGCACGCGCTACACATTTGACAACATTTGCCCTTTTTGACCAATCCATCTTCTGTGCAGCTTCATCATCAGTCAAGATCTTAGCTAGACTCCCCATCTCCAAATACTCGTAAATTAAAAATGAGTGTCGAACATGTGAACAGAACCCGTACAGCTTCACAATGTTCCGGTGTCGAACTTCTGCTAATACATGTATCTCATTTTGGAATGGTCTCAAATCAACCAAATCGCTATCTTCTAAAGGGTGCAGTTTCTTTACAGCCACTACTTGACCTGAGGATAGTTCTGCTCTATAAACATTGCCATATCCTCCACTGCCAATACAGTAGTTGGAGTCGAAGTCTTCTGTTGCTGCAATGATGTCTTCATATACCATTCTCCCATCATAATTCCACACACAAAACAGATTTCTGGGTACTTCACTTTGGGATCCATTCTTCTGTTTTAACTTCCGACGACGATTCCAGAAAAAAGTACCGACAAGAGAAAATATAGCAAAAATTGTTGCCAAGAAGGAAAGAATGGCTATAACCACGATTCTGATCTTCCCATTATTTTTACCATCTTTGTTGGTTGCTGCCAAGAATTGACAAGGTTTCAAACCTTTGATGCCACCACACAAGCCTTTGTTATTTTTGAAAACATCTATTGAAGCGTTCTGAAAAGCTCTTTGGCTTGGGAGAGGGCCCTCCAAGTCATTGTAAGAAACATCAACTGATTCCAAACTGAGCATATCACCAAAAGATGGCGGAATTTTACCAGAGAGCCTATTATGTGAAAGATTCAACTTTTCCAAGTATTTCAACTTGCTTAATTCTAGTGGTATCTCTCCGTCGAACATATTGTGGCTGAGATCAAGTAGGATTTGTAAGGAAGATAACTGACCTAATTCTGGCGGAATGGTCTCATTGAATTGGTTTTTGCTGAAATCTAAGTATAGCAATTTAAAAAAACTCCCTATTTTATTGGGTATGGGACCATTCATTTCATTAGAAGAAAGATCAAGATGTTCAAGGCTGGACAACATCCCCATCTCGAGTGGAATCAAACCATGTAACTGATTATGACTCAAATTCAAGTGAATCATAGATATCATATTCTTGACTTCTTTCGGTATTGTTTCTTGTAAACGATTTGATGAAAGATCGAGCCACTGTAGGCTAGTTAGCTCAGAGAACATACCTGCTAGCTCGCCAGTAAATTCATTGTAAGAGAGTTTCATGCTTAATAGTCGATCCCACCGCCCCCAATTTTGAGGAATCACCCCATGCAATTGGTTATGACTCAAATCGATGTATTCCACATTGTGATAATCACCGACCAGGAATTGTGATATATCTCCAAAGAATTTATTATGATACAAGCCAATTCTTTTTAAGCTTCCCTGAAATGGGGGGATCTGACCAGAAAGTTGATTGTTGGAAAGGCTTAGATAGGTCATATTATTTAAATTCCCAAGAGATGAGGGGATTGAACCAGTGAGATTATTGGTAGACAACTGCAAGTTCACAAGAGATTTGAGATTTCCTAATTCAGAAGGAATGTGACCAGAAAGTGCATTGGTGTTAAGGTACAGAGTGGTCAGCTCAGTCAAATTACCAAGAGATGAGGGGATTGAACCAGTGAGATTATTGATAAACAACTCTAAGTCTACAAGAGATTTGAGATTTCCTAATTCAGAAGGAATGTGACCAGAAAGTGCATTGGAGTAAAGGTAAAGAGTGGTCAGCTCAGTCAAATTACCAAGAGATGAGGGATTGTACCAGTGAGATTATTGGTAGACAACTGCAAGTCCACAAGAGATTTGAGATTTCCTAATTCAGAAGGAATGTGACCAGAAAGTGCATTGGTGTGAAGGTATAGAGTGGTCAGCTCAGTCAAATTACCAAGAGATGAGGGGATTGAACCAGTGAGATTATTGGTAGACAACTGCCAGTCCACAAGAGATTTGAGATTTCCTAATTCAGAAGGAATGTGACCAGAAAGTGCATTGGTGGTAAGGTACAAAGTGGTCAGCTCAGTCAAATTAACAAGAGATGAGGGGATTGAACCAGTGAGATTATTGATAGACAACTCTAAGTCCACAAGAGATTTGAGATTTCCTAATTCAGAAGGAATGTGACCAGAAAGTGCATTGGTGTGAAGGTACAGAGTGGTCAACTCAGTCAAATTAACAAGAGATGAGGGGATTGAACCAGTGAGATTATTGATAGACAACTCTAAGTCTACAAGAGATTTGAGATTTTCTAATTCAGAAGGAATGTGACCAGAAAGTGCATTGGAGTAAAGGTATAGAGTGGTCAGCTCAGTCAAATTACCAAGAGATGAGGGGATTGAACCAGTGAGATTATTGGTAGACAACTGCAAGTCCACAAGAGATTTGAGATTTCCTAATTCAGAAGGAATGTGGCCAGAAAGTTGATTTTCGAAAAGGTGTAGAGTTTTCGTCTCGGTCAAATTACCAAGAGATGAGGGGATTGAACCAGTGAGATTATTGATAGACAACTCTAAGTCCACAAGAGATTTGAGATTTCCTAATTCAGAAGGAATGTGACCAGAAAGTGCATTGGAGTCAAGGTATAGAGTGGTCAGCTCATTCAAATTACCAAGAGATGAGGGGACTGAACCAGTGAGATTATTGGTAAACAACTGCAAGTCCACAAGAGATTTGAGATTTCCTAACTCAGAAGGAATGTGACCAGAAAGTGCATTGGTGTGAAGGTATAGAGTGGTCAGCTCAGTCAAATTACCAAGAGATGAGGGGATTGAACCAGTGAGATTGTTGGTAGACAACTGCAAGTCCACAAGAGATTTGAGATTTCCTAATTCAGAAGGAACGTGACCAGAAAGTGCATTAGCGCCTAGGTATAGAGTGGTAAGCTTAGTCAAATTACCAAGAGATGAAGGGATTGAACCAGTGAGATTATTGAAAGACAACCTTAAGTCCACAAGAGATTTGAGATTTCCCAATTCATAAGGAATGTGGCCAAAAAGTATATTGTTGAAAAGGTATAGAGTTCTCAGCTCAGTCAAATTACCAAGAGATGAGGGGATTGAACCAGTGAGATTATTAATAGACAACTCCAAGTCCACAAGAGATTTGAGATTTCCTAATTCAGAAGGAATGTGACCAGAATGTTGATTGTTGTCAAGATATAATATACGAAGTTTGGAAAATTGACCAATTTCAGAAGGAATTTCTCCTGAAAAGTGATTGGATGAAAGATCGAGAAGATTAAGTCGAGAAAGATTACCAATATGAATTGGAATAGTCTCGGAAAGGATGTTATGGCTGAGATTTAAGCGGAGGAGGTATGGAAGAAATGAGAAATCAAACGCATGAAGAGTGCCCACCAAACCCAAGCTTGACAGAGATAAATCAACTACTCTATAATTCTTGTTGCAAGAAACCCCGAACCAATTGCATGCATTAGCATTGGAGGAAGAATTCCACGCAGAGAAGAGATAAGAATTATTGTTAAGACTGGCTTTCCATTTGAGTAGAGCAATGGCTTCTTCGGTTGTACCAACATTTGTAAAGTTGGTTGGTGTGACAAGGGAAGGGGATAAGCTTAGGGAGGACAATGTAATGAAAACCAATAAAGCAATCATTGTGGAGAGAGAGAGAGAGAGAAAGAATAAAAGGATATTACTGACTCACTTTGTTTAGGCTTAGCTAAGGAGTTGAGAATATTTATAGACAAAAATTGAGGATGAGGCATAGGTGTCAATGCATTGGAACATGTAATATAGTAGAAGTTTTTTTTCCTATTCATTAGGAGACTAGATATGGGTCTGCTATTTGTATTATCTTTTTGTTATTTTTTATTTAATGAGTGAATTCATAAGAAGAATTTAATGGGTCCACTAATTAAATAAAAATTATTAAGGTCTATCAATTTGTTATTTGTTGTCCAGCTGTCTAGCCAATAGCCGGGCAAGTAGTCTTTTTTTTTTTCAAATAATATATAGTAGTAGTGGGAGAAAAATTGAAAAAAAGAAGAAGAAAATATTTGTAGTAGAAGGAATCTAAGAAGATTTAGGAAGAGAGATCTAACTCATCTCATTATTGTTATCCACTGTTAGATTTTATCCACTTGCAATTTCTTTTACCATTCGATCAATTTTTCGACACCATTGATATTTTTTAGTCATGGAAGAATTTTTTATACATGGAAATATACTTGAAAAAGAAGTATGTTTAGATGAATGTTATGTCCATCATGAAAGTTCTTTGAATTCGGGTTCTGCATTCCCTCATATCCATTATTAATTGGACATTGAGACTAAAGAGTGGCTTTTTGTGGTTATAATGCAGACATTAAGGTTAAATGAACAAACTAAAATCTATCCACTCTATCACCGAGGTGAACACGATTGATTGACATAGTCTCATTGCATCGATTGATTGAAACAGCCACTGCCGTAACTTACACTGAATGAGAAAAGGATTGAGAAATTCATTCCAAGTCTTTGCAATTAGGATAGGGTTAAGTGGTTGTAAATGGCAAGACCTTGAAGCTAAATAGGACAAACTAGAATCCATCGATCCACTCCATTAGTAAGGTGAACATGATTCATTCCAAGTCTTTGCATCAAAGACTTGAGAAAGTCATTCCAAATCTCTGCAATTTGTTTCAGCTAAGGCAAAATTTAGTGGTTACGAAAAGGCAACACCTTGAAGATAACAGAACACAACAATTGACTGATCAAGATAGGCATCCCAAGTCTTTGCTACTTATCTTCATTAAGTCTTTGAATAGACTCAATCCCAACAAAATATTAGATGAAATTCCATACTTGAAGTCGTCCATCCAAGTCTTAGTAAAGTGTCATGATTCCTTTTTTGAAGGAACATTACTTGAATAAGATGTCTTACATGTGGAAATTTCCATTCATGTGTTACAACTTGCGCATGAAAAACGTATGTTTTACGGTCAATGCAAACCATCCAAGGGTTCAAAAACTCATTATTTCATACCAAATAGGACACCGTTTTGTTTTGTTTTTGTTTTTTTGTTTTGTTTTTTTTTTTTTTTGTGCACTAAGAACACAAACAAATGAAGCATTGCACAAAACCCACATTTTTTTTTTCAAAAGACAAATTTGGTGGTTAATGATACATAGTCAATGTGTCATCGAGTCAAGATTTTTACTTTTTACACGTATGACAAGGGCAACTTGTCGATGCTAGCTTATACACATTATTCCTAAAGAGAAGTGCATGTTCCTTAAAATTTATGCTCAAACATGAAACTGATCGCTACCTCAAAAAACTTCAAGTTGGGGAATACTCTCGCCAAAGTGATTTTCTAAAATAGTATTTCTTGGTGCGCGTACATTAAATAAAAATTCAGTTTCATAATAGGCTCGCAATGAAATTGAAAAGAACAGCCAATGAACCCGTTTTCTTATGAGAACAAGGAGTGTAAATGAAAGTAGGAAAAAGTGTTAAGAGTGTTGGGTTGTTGAGGTTAGCCTTGTAAAAACCAAAATGCATGATTCTCAAGACCACAATCGGTGGCAGTAGCGGAGCCAAATACAAGCCAGGGGAGCCACCTAACTTTTACCATTGATTGCCTCCATAGAAATTGTAGTTATGTTCCCCTTGCCCCCTCCTTGTTCAAGTTGTCGCACTAGGTGGGGTTACTAAAGTTTTCTTATTTTCTTTTGGACAGTTGAAATATTCCAATGATAGATAAAGCTCTACTAATCCACTTGAAGTATTTCAATGTCATTGTGTTTTTATTAGGAAATAATCTACCACAACCCACATATTTATACAAAGATTATTTATGGCACTCATCTGAACCAAATTACCACAACAAATCAAGCATGAGAAGGCAAAGGAATGTTAAGTATGAGAAACTAAACATTTCGGATGAAAATGGGGAATAGAGGTAGCCCCTAACAGAACATAGTATGAGAGGTGACCACGGGCCAATTAGATCAAGCCAAAGTGGCAAACCGTGAACAATGCCAGGCCAATCAGGAACAAACACGGGAAAATTGGTCAATATCCCTTCTTCTTTGCAACTTCTCAGCTTTCCTGAATTGATCGCTTAAGGCTCTTCTTCCCTAGGATCCCTATTGTGATGAGTTGGTGCAGGTACAGGCGTTCTTGTTTAAGAATACATTGAATGAATGACATGACACAAATCATGAGGAGGATCATAAATCTATAACCAATATTTGTCGGCATCAGTGGAATCTTCACATGAACGACAATATGACTAGGATGTTGAACCTTCTCGGCGAAGAGTGTTCTAAAAATCGGTTGAAGCAGCCGCCTGGGCAAGTTTTAAAAAAATATAAAATATTAAGACCTTTTATTTATTTATTTTGCATATGTATCTTGACATTAAATTAAAAATAATTTATATGCTATTATGCTTACTTTTTATTAATTAAATATAATTTCTTATCAGATAATCAAAAAAATTATTTCACAGATAAAAGTAATTTAAAGAGTCTGAATCGTCTGCACCCACTAGCACAACATATATTCCTTATATTAGTTTATAAATTATGTGAAATATGCAAAACAATGAAAGTGTTCACGAGGCGAACAAAGATTTAGAAGAGTATGGACCATCTGCACCCTAAGTGCATTTATAAATTATATATTAATGCACCAAGTACATTAAAAAGTCTTAACAAGACAATAACAATGACTAATTCTATTAGATTAGAGAAATTAGCCACATTGTATAGCTTCATCATCATTGTCGTGGATCTTTACGATGGCGTTTTCATTTGAAGTAAAATTATTTGGGACCTTTTGATAATCAAAACTATATGGTTCGGTTGGGAGTTGCTTCAAATGCTATGTGTTAAATTTGAATTCAAAATTGTAGAATCATGTTCCATTGTAGTAAGTCCAAGCTAGCTAGGTGCTTGGATTATACACTGGAACTAAGATGTCTTATGTCATTTCAGCTATTTGGTAAAACTTTTGGCTACCTTTCTTTTTATTTATTAGTTTTTTTGGAGCTCATCACCACAATGGTCTCAAAGTAAATATACCATCAAAATTTAAAATTGCAAAATTGTAATCAGGCTAAATTGCAAAATGTTACTTTTTGTCCCCGCAACTTGGATGTTTCAAACATTTCAAAGATTAATAAGTTCAATCATCAATTATAACTCTAGAGTCCAAGTCTTTGCAATTATCGGCCACATGACTTTTTATTTATTTTATTTTAATGGACAATATGAGGATGGAGACAATCCAATCAACCTAACTCAAAATAATTTTCCAAGTCCACCCAAGTTGTCAGTGACACAATTTTTTTTGCTAGTAAAAAAACTTAGTTTGGACTTGTCAAATCTTCCAAACATCTTAATTTGGTTGTTTCAAACATTCCATAGATAGAGTGATAAAGTTCAATCAATTCTAACTCAAAAGTCATTCCAAGTCTTTGCAATTTGTCCATACAACTTTGACATTTCGAAATTTCCAATGAGTTATAAGTTCTATATTGTCATCAAAATTATAATTCCAGAGACAGATCTTTGCATTTGTCAGGGATGTCAATTTTTAATTAAATTAAATTTTGTTTTTATTCACCTCCCCCTCAGTGCAATCAATTCGATGATATCGTTCAAGTCTTTGAATTTGTTGGGGATGTCAATTTTGAGTTTGGTTTTGTTCTACAAAATTCTCCAAACAACTAGGTAATGTGTCATTCATTTTCCACTCGATGACAATACAAGTTGCTGGATAGGTGCTTGACTGACTTGCTGTAGTCATTTGCTTTGTAGAAAATGAAGTTTTAGTGGAAATGTGGAATGGTGTGAATCTCTCATTTCCTTGTAGAAAATGAAGTTTTAGTGGAAATGTGGAATGAGTTATAAGTTCTATATTGTCATCTAAATTATAAGTCTAGTGCCAAATCTTTGCATTTGTCGGGGATGTCAATTTTTAATTAAATTAAAATTTGTTTTTATTCACCTCCCCCTCAGTGCAATCAATTCGATGATATCGTTCAAGTCTTTGCAATTTGTTGGGGATGTCAATTTTGAGTTTGGTTTTGTTCTACAAAATTCTCTAAACAACTAGGTAATGTGTCATTCATTTTCCACTCGATGACAATACAAGTTGCTGGATAGGTGCTTGACTGACTTGCTGTAGTCATTTGCTTTGTAGAAAATGAAGTTTTAGTGGAAATGTGGAATGGTGTGAATCTCTCATTTCCTTGTAGAAAATGAAGTTTTAGTGGAAATGTGGAATGAGTTATAAGTTCTATATTGTCATCAAAATTATAATTCCAAAGCCAGATCTTTGCATTTGTCGGGGATGTCAATTTTTAATTAAATTAAAATTTGTTTTTATTCACCTCTCCCTCAGTGGAATCAATTCGATGATATCGTTCAGGTCTTTGAAATTTGTTGGGGGTGTCAAATTTGAGTTTGGTTTTATTCTACAAAATTCTCCAAACAACTAGGTAATGTGTCATTCATTTTCCACTCGATGACAATACAAGTTGCTGGATAGGTGCTTGACTAACTTGTTGTAGTCATTTGCTTTGTAGAAAATGAAGTTTTAGTGGAAATGTGGAATGAGTTATAAGTTCTATATTGTGATCAAAATTATAATTCCATAGCCCGATCTTTGCATTTGTCGGGGATGTCAATTTTTAATTAAATTAAAATTTGCTTTTATTCACCTCCCTCTCGTTGCAATCAATTCGATGATATTGTTCAAGTCTTTGCAATTTGTTGGGGATGTCAATTTTGAGTTTGGTTTGTTCTACAAATTTCTCCAAACAACTAGGTAATGTTTCATTCATTTTCCACTTGATGACAATACAGGTTGCTGGATAGGTGCTTGACTGACTTGTTGTCATTTGCTTTGTAGAAAATGAATTTTTTGTGGAAATGTGGAATGGTGTGAATCTCTCATTTCCTTGTAGAAAATGAAGTTTTAGTGGAAATGTGGAATGAGTTATGAGTTCTATATTGTCATCAAAATTATAATTCCAGAGCCAGATCTTTGCATTTGTCGAGGATTACAATTTTTAATTAAATTTTATTTTATTTTTATTCACCTCTCCCTCAATGCAATCAATTCGATGATATCGTTCAAGTCTTTGCAATTTGTTGGGGATGTTAATTTTGAGTTTGGTTTTGTTCTACAAAATTCTCCAAACAACTAGGTAATGTGTTATTCATTTTCCACTTGATGACAATACAGGTTGCTGGATAGGTGCTCTACTGACTTGCTGTAGTCATTTGCTTTGTAGAAAATGAAGTTTTACTAGAAATGTGGAATGGGGTGAATCTCTCATTTCCTTGTAGAAAATGAAGTTTTAGTGGAAATGTGCAATAAGTTATAAGTTCTATATTGTCATCTAAATTACAAGTCTAGTGCCAAATCTTTGCATTTGTCGGGGATGTCAATTTTTAATTAAATTAAATTTTGTTTTTATTCACCCCCCCCCCCCCCACCATTGCAATCAATTCGATGATATCGTTCAAGTCTTTGTAGAAAATGAAGTTCTAGTGGAAATGAGGAATGGTGTGAATCTCTCCTTTCCTTGTAAAATTTACGTATCCAAATTTATTGACCCGTCGTATAACATTATCATTAGTTGTATTTGATGGCGGTGTAAGTCATGGATATGTGCATATTTGGTACATTAATCACTAACAGGGTGTTTGTTTTTTGTTATGAATAGAGCCAGAAGTCTTAATAAGAATTGGGACACCTTGTTTAGTGTGTTTTTTTAATTCTGATCATAAGTTCAACTTCTGATTGGAGTAAGCAACCGAGATGTGTTGATCACTTAGCATTGAGTGTCTTAATGAAAATTCATTATAGTAATGACATCACAATAAATTTGTAATGACTATTGTGCTACCCCTCTTCTCTACCAAACATCCCCTCTTCTCCACCTCATTTCTATCACGCGAGCAGTGTCGCCACCACCACTCTCCCCTCTCTTCCCCTCCTCCTCCTTCTCTTCCTCCTCCTCATTTTCTTTCGATTTCTCTTGAAATTGTAAAAGGAACTGAAATTGATATAGGGATTGTTTTTTGTGGTAGTGGACGAGGGATCTCCATGGTGTTTGGAGGAGATAAAACATGTGGAGGAGGGGACTTAATGTTAGTGGTTTGTGGTGGTGACGATGGAGTTGTAGTAGTGGGCAAAAATGTCAAAAATCTTTAAATCAGTACCTAATAGCAAACACCTTTAATTTTACAACTTCTAATCAGCAGCTTATTCAGAAGTGAAACAAACAATTCATTCAGAAGCTCATTCAAAACTTACTAACCACAGAAACATCTCCACCTTGGCATGAAAAACCGCCAAGACCCATTTTTCAGTCACAAGAGTCGTCGTCATGCCCCTACGGGCCCTGCCCCATTGGGGCGTCAACACTGAGAGAGCTTGATCAAGTTGAGACAATGCTCAAACTTGATCTCTGAAACCACTTTTGTCAGCATATCAGCTGGATTGTCTTGAGTACTCACCTTCTCCAAGAAAACCTCGCCATCCTCAATGATATCTCTCAGAAAATGATACCGCACATCAATGTGTTTTGTCCAGGCATGATGAATCTGGTTCTTCGCCAAATGGATAGCACTCTGACTGTCACATAACATTGTCGCAACATTTTGAGTAACACCCAAATCCCTAACCAAGCCTCGAAGCCAAATGACTTCCTTCACCGTCTTTGATAGAACATGTACTCTGCTTCAGTAGTAGACAAAGCAACTGTAGACTGTAACTGAGACTTCCAACTCACCGTACCCATCGCCAATGTAAAACAATAACCTGTAGTCGATCGGCGCCTATCAAGATCACCACCATAATCCAAATCTACATAACCTCAGAACATATTTGACACATCTCCTCTCTCATACACTAAACCAACATCCAGCATACCCCGAAGATATTTCAATATCCACCTCACTGCCTGCCAATGTTGTTTTCTCAGGTTTGACATAAACCAAACTGACTGCATGGGTGATATCCAGACGTGTGCAGATCATGGCATACATAAGACTACCAACTGCACTAGCATAAGCAACATATGACATGTATTCCCTTTCATCCTCTGTGTTAAGAGACAAATTACCCGAGTGCTTAAAGTAAGTAGCCAAAAGAGTACTTATCGACTTAGACGTATCCATGTCAAAACGGTAAATAACCTTATCTAAGTATTGCCTCTATGACAATGTCAGTCTGCCTTTCTTCCTATCTCTCACTGTCTCCATCCCAAGTATCTTCTTCGCTGAACCAAGATCTTTCATCTCAAACTCCATGCTAAGTTTCAACTTCAATTTATCAATTTCTTTCATGCTCTTCACAGCAATGAGCATGTCATCAACATAAAGTAAGATAAACACGAAAGACCCATCCTTGAGCCTCTGTGTGAATACACAAGGAAGAAGATAGCTTGAGCACCTGGTCAGAATCCTTTTAGAAATTTGGGAGTGTAATTCACCATTTGCTTGGCGGCTTGGCTATATATAAAACCAACAATTGATGTTGCTATTGTAAGCGAATTAGTCAGACTGTGGTCCTAGCACATGCACTATCGTAGATGATTGAATAATAGTCTTTACGAGTCATCCGAGTTGAGCTTCCAAAGCTCTGACCGGACTTTCGACTTCCATTCAGTGTAAGTGTGCAGGGAAGTATCTCGTATAATGGTCAGGGAACTTATAATTTTAGTTTGTAATATAAATCCCACTTGTTTCATTCCATTATATGCACAACCATATATACGTATACTGTGCTATTGTATTACAATTACGAATATTACATGTTAGTATTGCGTTAGCTGTTGTGATCGACATAGTCACTACATATCTTTGACAGTCCTTGAAGTTAAAAAAAAAAGTCCTTGAAGCTAAACAGGACAAACTAGAATCCAACGATACACTCTGTTAGTAAGATTAACACGATTGGTTGACAAGACACTGCAAGTCTTTGCATCAAAAACTCGAGAGAGTCATTCCAGGTCTTTGCAATTTGTTTGAGCTAAAGGCAATGTTGAGTGGTTATGAAAAGCAAGACCTTGAAGCTTAACAAAACAAAACGACTAGCCTTAGATACACTTCATCATACCAAAGAATTGGTGGCAACTATTGTCCATGGCTTAAGTCTTTATCATCCATGGCTGGATTAACTATCATCCACCCAATATTTTCAGTTTTCACAAGTAACGGGAGACAATTGATTGATTAAGATAGGCATCCCAAGTATTTGTCATTTGTCTTGGGCAAGTCTTTGAATAGACTCAATCCCAACTAATATTAATTGAAATTCCATACTTGAAGTCGTCCCTCCAAGTCCTTGCAAATTTTCATGATTTGTATTTTGTAGGAACATTTAGAAATTAACAAGCAAGGTGCGAAACCCCCACAGACACAAAGCATTGCACAAAATCCACAACTTTTATTTGGGTGCAAAAGACAAATTTGGGGTTTTATAATACTCCTCTCAATTGAATTTACTAAACCAAAATATGAAAACTTTGAATCAGAAGAGAGCAAAGCCATGATAAGAAATGAACTTTAATTAAACACTAGGATCTTACGACAAGTTTCTTTATTTCACACATTCAACAACAATGGCATAAGAACAGAGTAAAAACCTAATGAACTCATGCATTTGACCCACATCGGGCCATGAAAATCATTAACTTTGGAGGCCCAAAATTTGAGTAACACCGGGCCGTCTGTATCCTATTTTCAAATTTATTTTCCTACTGGATCTTATGTAAATTTTGAATCCCAAGTCGAAAAAAGTATTGTAGAAGCATTTATTTGAACTTTTTTCTTTTATGTTCTTTGATACCAGGCCCTTCAAGCCCACATCGAGCCTCCAAGATCCGTGGGTCAGGTCTAAAGTCATATAGATAGCCATCAAGTGCTTTCTATATGAAGGCTGAAGAACCCCCAATTCCATATGCAAATCAATACATTTGTTAAAGAGGCTTAAGAATGGAGGTTCTAGCTATTTGGGAGAGAGCTAAGGTTTTTTTTTTTTTTTGAAAGGCAAGCGTGGGGGTATATATGGGCTCCCCAAACCACTGAAAATAAAAGGATTAAATGATCAAATTACATTCGCAAGTATTTCCTTCCACTCGCATCATCAAATATAATCTTTTTAAGATCTTCAGCATAGGAGCTAGGGACTAACTCCACAAACTCATGAATAGGCAACAGTTTAGATAATATATCAGCAGCTTGGTTTGTTTCTCTCACTGTGTGTAAGCTTGCAATCTTCGAAAAGAGAGAGCTAAGGTTTGGTGGTAGTTAATGTGGCTATTGGACTTCATACCCTTTTAGCTTGGGACATGGACTCTTATTTGGTAGTGCGGGAAATTTTGTTGCCAACTTCATTCCGTGGGGTTCTCTTTTCACAGCTTTAGCTTTTTTAACTAGGTGTCTAACGCACTCTACATGTGCGAATATTCAATATTTTTTAATTTATTTTAAAAATTCAATAATAAGTAAAACTAAATTTTAGGTTATTTGACTAAAAATTTCTAAGCAAAATAATCAAAAAAAATATTGTAACTAAAGATTACACTCTCACTATTGTAAGAGTCTATTTATAGTTTTTTTTTTTTTTTTTTTATAGATAAAGGGTCTATTTATAGTTTATAGATAATTGGTGGCTTTAGATAAATTATGTTAGGGCGCTGCGGCTCCTACATTTGCGAGAGTGCGGTTGCTGTACGGGATGCTGGGGAATATTTGTTAACTGGTTTTTTTGCTTGTGTTATGCCTTGTATTCTCATTGTTTTTTAATTTCTGCTTTGGCTTTCATACGGGTAACATCGTAATGTACCCCCGTAGCAATTGTAAGTCTTTTTTTTATAAGTAATTAAGGTCTGGCATTCCATAGTTGCCCCTCCCCACTGGAGGTTAATTTAAAAAAAAAAAATTATGTTAGGGGCTTAGGTATAATTAATCAATGTTTATGAGGAGTTGGTTTTTATTGTAAAAAGTATAGATATTCGGAGGGCCAATGAAAAAATCTAAAAGTTAGAATTAAGGGCCCATTTATAATTTATATTATAATTAAGGGCTCTTTTATAATTTATATATAACTGGGATCTTAAAATAAGTTATATTAGGGTTTAGGTATATATAATGTTTAGGAGGGGCTAATTTAAATATAAATAGAATTAAGTTGGGAGGGCAAATTGGGGAAGGAAATCAGGTTAGGCATAATCAGAAGATTGTCAAGGATAGATAAGTTAGGCATTTCGTATGTTATAATAAGGAATTAATTCTTCAAGTCTTCAAGCTAGGGGCTTTGTGAATTTTGTGGAGTTATGCATTTGACTTTATAGGTTTCTAGAGGGTAAGGCTTAATCTTTTTTTTTTCTCCATTATAATAGTTGCATATAGTTTATAATAATATGTTTCTCTCACATGTATTTTAGTTATCTTAAGATGCATTAAATTGCAAGGTTAAGGCTAATTAAGCCCCCCCCCCCCCCCCCCTCCACACCTTATTCAGTGGTTCGGTTAAATTAAAATTAAAAAAAAAAAGTGATTTACCTACCCTAGTTTTGTGTATACTCGTTTGGTCCCCAAAGTTTACCATAATCCACTCTTAACACCTATGATTATGAGGTCAAATGCATGGGTACCAGTTTTTCGTACCCCAACTGAGTTTCACAGCCACCGCCAAATCCTTCCGGTTGACAGTAGCACCATATCTACCATCAACAATCACCAATACCGACACTCACCACCCATGATTTGACCACCTCCACACTTGATACCCTTATGAAGCAAGGTCTTCATCAACCGACCACTACTCGGCACCACCATCACCATCACCCTCCATCTCTCCAATAAACCCTAAACTTATCACGTGAGGAGAGATTAAATACTCATTCAAGATTATTTTTTTTCCATTCAAATTTTAGGTAAGGCCTAATTGCCAATGGCCTGAATTATGTTTAATTTGACTATGTCCATTGTTAGCTTTCAGACGTTGGTAAGAAAAGTAAAACCTAACTTGTGATTTGTGAATGAACTGGTGGTTGTATGTGGTATATTAACTAAAATCTTTGCCAATTACCATATTTTGTTATGGGAATCACCAACTCCATCCATCTCTTATAATTTCTTTCCCTCTCAGTCATTTTTTTTGTTCATCCGGCTAGAATGGACCTATAAAGGATATTAAGTGACAACAATACTGTAGCCTTCAGGCCTAGTTTGGTTAACCTTATAGGGTCAACCATGTAGCATTCGGGCATGGATTAATAAATATATAAAAATGGTCAATGGTCCAATTTAAAAAAAAAAAAACTATTGATTGTTGTTGGACCAGTTGTCAAATGCATATGCAGTCCAATTGCTTGCAGCATTGACCATCTAAGAAAGCTAATAAATCATGGACATTCTCACTCGAAAGAATCAAAAGCTCATTGCACAAGAAACTGACATAAAGAGGAAACTGGAAAGAGCCAATTTCCATTTACAGATGGCAATCGCTGAGATACTTTGTTGGTGGAAGAAACCAGCCGATTTACTAATGAAATAGTTGTTGAGCAATCTGTACCTTTTTTTGAGCAGTATGTAACTAGAGCAATAGTGTTGGATGCACCAATATTAACCAGCAAGTCCACGGTCGAGAAGAATGTGGATGACATCTTGAAGCCTTAAAGGAGTCCTATGATTCATAAAATCAACATCTATGCTATGGGTGGTTATGGGAAGACAACAACCGTGAAAAAGATCAACAATCTACTTGCGACCAATGACGACTTTTATAAACCATCTGGGTTACAGTTTCAAGTGACTATAACTTAGACATGGTTTAGTGACAACTAAACTTGGATTTGTCAACGTATGCAAGCCAAGATCGTCGAGCTATTGAGTTGTCCCAAATTTTGAAGCAAGCCAACAAGTTCCACATCATTCTTGATGATGTGTGGGTTCGGGTTCCTTTGGATGTAGTGGGCATAACAAAGCCCAACAAAGAGAACAGATGCAAGGAAGCATGGGACTTATTTTTTAGCAACCAAATTCTGACCCCTGAAGTGCACCCTTTTGCGAAGGAATTAGTACTTGAATGTGGTCGTCTCCCCCTAGCCCTCGTCGTTGTTGGTCGTGTCATGAGAGAAAATCTCGATGTTAGGATATGGAGGCAATCTATGAAGGATCTTAGGAGCTCGCCATCAGAAATTGGAGGTATGGATGACGATTTTTTTCAATCACAGTCGTTTGAGAAATGTAAAAGTGCAGAAGTGCTTTCTATGCTTGGTTTTGTATCTTGAGGACGAGGCAGATCCAACCAACAAAGAGAATTTCATAAAAAGAGTAGGAGATTTGGAAGTAAAAATGGATAAAGGATTCAATACTTTAGAGGAATATGCTTGCTTGTTTGAGCCATTCTCTTCACATGTGAGAGTTGATGAAAGGTTAGAAAAATAATAGATAGGATCAGGGGACACTACACTACAAGAAATCTATCTTTTACCAACAAAATTATTGCTAAAAAAATTGATTTCCTTGTTAATATTGTAGCATTGTCAACGAATAAAAAATTTCCTTGAAAAAGCCATAAACTTGTTACTGTTTTCCAACAAAATATATTTTGTAGGAAACATTCCTTGTTAAATGGGTGGCGGGAAACATTCCCTCCAAACCCAATTTCTCGCCAAATTGATTTAACAATGAAGTTATTTTTATGGCCACAAAATACTTGTTCCTTGGTAATTATGACATCATCTGGAATGAAATATTTTGTTGCTAAAGAAGACTAATTTTAACAACAAATCACTTTTCTTGTTAACAAATATAAAATATTATTCATCCATCTTTAGTAAGGAAATATGTTTTCCTAGACAATAATCACATTATTAGTAATGATTCGGTTCGTTGATAATGATTGATAATTTTTTCCATTAGGTTTTTTCTTGTTAAATGTCGTTTATTAATTTATAGCAACAAAGTAATATTTCGTTGAAAATTGTCACACTATTGGCAACGTTTTTTATTTTGTTAGAAACAATATCTTTTTTAATGAAATCTTTGTAGCTATAAAATAAGATTTTGTTGGTAATTATAACATTGTTCGTAACAAATTGTTTTCTAGGTAAAAACTGATAATTATTTTCATGAAAATTTGTTTCTCATTAAAGTTCACTAACTATTTTATAGCGACAAGTCATTATTTTGTTGGAAATTGGTATACTCACTACAAAAAATGTTTTATATAATAACAAATTTTAGTTTCCTTGTTAATATGTTACTATTTCTAACAAAAATAAATTTCATTGAAAAAACCATGGAGTTGTCACTTTTTGTAACAAAATCTATTTTGTTGACAATTTTTCTTTGTAAAGAGGTGGCGAAAAATATTCATTCAAAAACCAATTTTCCACCACATTATTTAGCAACAAAATATTTATATTTCAACGAAATTTTAGTTTTTTAGTTATAATGACGTCATTTACAATAAATTATTTCATTGCTAATAAATATTAATATTATTGACAAACATTTTCTTAGTAAATGCACTAACACTTGTTTGTGTCTCTTCAACAATGAAACTAAATTTTCTCTAGTTAATTACCACGTTATTGCAACGATTTATTTGGTTACTTATAATGAATTTTTTTTCATGAAATATTTTTACATTTTAAAGCTCCTAGCTTCGTTATAGTGGAAAAATATCAATTCGTTGAAACTTTTTATTAGTAGCATTGATATTATTTCATCTGAAAAATCAAATAAAATTTATTTAACAATACAACATTATTTTACTGTTAATTATAATATTAATGGTAACAATTTATTTCGTTGATAAATATTGATAAAATTTCCATGAACTTTTTTCTTATTAAGGCTCATTTTATTATTTACAACAATTTAATTTTATTTCATTAGGATTTAGGGATATAACCAATTTCAATAACATATAGCATTGAAATGCTATTACTATTTTGTTGCTAATTATAATGGTGTTATTGTGAAATTGTTTTCATTGCTAAAAGTGGTAGATATTTAACATAAATCTTATAATCGTGAAAATATTTAGTTCTAATTTATAGTGACGAAATATTATATATTGGTCTTTATTATATACGTAGCAATGTTTTTTTTTTTTTCAAAAAAATGAGTAATTTGATTTAATAAGCTATAAAGGTTCTTCACACAACACAATTAGTCAAATAGCTCAATTGGTAAATATTGCAACAGATTTTACTATAGGTCAGGAGTTTGATTCCCGTTGAGCCTAAAAATAAATATATTATATATGGAATTCCATAGTGGGGTCTTATCATCAAGAGTGGTGTCCTTAGAGTTTGGGAGGTAGTGGGTGGTGTCCTTAGAGTTTGGGACCTAGATTAGGTCGTCTTTTAGACAACTTTAATATATAATTTTTTTTATTGAAAATAATTTCCTTGGTAATTGGTAACGATACCGATGAAAACTTTCGTAGATATTCATGCATTTTACCGACGAAAAAGTTCTATGATAAATGTTGTTACCTTTGCCAATGACAATTTTCCTTAATGATTTTAAAATTTTTCGAGAAAAATTTTGTAGGTAAATAAAATAGTTCTTGCAACAAACAATTTGTTGGTAACGATATTTGATTTTTTCCAACGAATTTCCTTGGTAGTTGTCAATATTACCAACAAAATATTTTCTTGACTTAGCATCCCTTTTACCAACAAAAACTGTAATTCCTTGGCAAATACCTTTAGCTACGGGGATGCCTCCAGGAATCCACTAACGAATTTTTTCCTTGTTAAAAGTAGTTTTCAACAAAATTTTGAGTTTTGTCAAGGACATTTTTTCTTGAAAAATGTCTTAATTGTTGTAGTGCTAATCTCTATCAACTGTAACACTCAATTCATCTTTGGGAAGAACCCACAGTGTGTGTCCACACTATAGACAATTTGGTTATAGGCAGTAGAGACCATATACAAAAAAAATATATATATATATATATATATATATAAGATATATGTGTGAATGGAGCCGTCAAATTAGTTATTTTGTTAGGTTTCGAATTTAATTAGTAAAAAAAGTGTAGAAATGTATTTTTATTTTAGTAGGTTAACAAAAGATGCCTTATCGGTAATGAAACTATAAAATTAGGCATAAATTAGTAAATATGTTAACTATGATACCTAAATGATCTACTTTCTTAAAAAGTAGGTCATCAAGGTCATTTTCCGTTGATAAAATTGATACCTAAGTTGGGATGAGACATATTTATAGAATTTGCAAGTACTTAAGTTGGGATGAGACTATTCATAGACTTTACAAGGACTTGCAACGAAATGTCCCAATCCATGTTGATACAAAAATGTGATGTATTTATTGATGTTTCATACAAAGACTTCAGAAATACTTGCAACCTCGATCCCAATTCATGCTACAATAAATAACCCCCGTGGTTGTCATTAGTCCAAGGAACTTGGCTCTTTTCAATTTCCTCTTTATGTTAGTTTCTTGTGTAATGAGCTTTTGATTCTTCCAGAGTGAGAAAGTCCATGTTTTTTTAGGTTTCTTAGATGGTCGATCCTGCAAGCAGTTGGACTCTGTGTGCATTTGACAACTTGAACAACCGGTTCAACAACACTCAATAAGTATTTTTTTTTAATTGGATCATTGAGCTTTTTTATTTACGAAAAAGGACTTTTAGGGCATTTTTTTTTCACAAAATAGACAATTTAGATAATATAGTTGATGTAATCGCTAATTTGTACTTACTTTTATCTTTTATGACCAATAAAGACTATTTCATTAACCCAAGTTAACTCATAAAGTTACATGACATATTTATTCTTCCTAAAAAATAGAGAACCTAATTTTTTACTTTTATGACCAACAATGACTCTTTTATAAATGATATTTTTATTAGCTACTCTTTGTTTCAAAAAAAAATTTCTTCCTTCAATACTTAGAACCATTGATGCTAAAAAAATTAAAAAAAGTAACTGCGAAGTTGTAAATGTGGCAATGGCAAGGATTGTGATTTTGCGAAATTACACGAAATTTTCATATTTTTGAATTTACGAAAAGAAAAACAAGTCCAAAGAAAAAATTACATTTTTTCGATGTTTTGGGTGGGAGGGGTTAAGGGTTAAAATAATAATAATAGTAATAAAAAATAGAATCATTAATAAAGAGTCTCCGCTGGTTATAAAAGTATAAAATTAGATTATTTATTTATTTAGGAAAGGTAAATATGTCTTATAACTTTATAAGTTAACCTAAATTAATAAAATAGTCTCTGTCAGTCATAAAAGTATGTATAAATTAGCCATTGCATCAACTACGATATCTAAATAATCTATTTTGTAAATAAATAGACATTAAAAGTCATTTTTCATTTTATCAATGCTACTTAGCAAGCTAGGTGAAATATGGGAATCACAAAATCTGTGCGATTATATATTACTAACTGATGATATCCACAAATAGACATTTTAGAATGGCGAAATGCCTTCTCGGTAAGGAAGGGTATCTCCAAACAACACGCAATATGTTGTGACCACTAATGTGGAACTAACAACCATGACCATCACTAGTTTATGGGAAGCCTTTTCAACCCTGGAGCTTAAGTCTTCTTGGTAGTAAAAATCTTATTTGCAATGAAATAGTGTAAACTAGGTAGAATCAATTAATGTGAAAATTCTCATGCCAAAACACAAATAAACACCTCTTCATTGTTGTATCTAAGCAAATGAAAGTACACTAATGCCCAAAGCAAAATGATACATGCACGGTAGAGTAAAATTGACCGAGCATTTGTTTGATTATGTATATTACATTATAACTGCACCACTCATTGTATTCTCTCTTTTCTTTTCTTTTTGGCAAAACTCTCCGTAAGGAGGGAGTTAGGTAGACCAATGGTGTCATTGAAAAAGCAAAACAAAGAGGGACATATTCATACAAGACATGTCCCTTATACAAACTTTTTTTTTACTCTTAAACATATGGGAAGCCTTTTCAACCCTTTTACTAGAGTTTCAACATAAATTAAGTGATGAATGCAAGTTGCTCTAGTCAATCTATGCAATTATATCGGCCATAAAGTTTCCTTCTTGAAAAACATGACTCAGAGGGTGTTTGTTTTTGCTTCTGAATGGAGTCAAAAGTCTTAATAAGAAGTGGACCACCTTATTTGGAGTGATTTTTTTTTAGTTTTGATAAGAAGTTCTGCTTCTGATTGGAGTAAGCAACAAGGAGGTGCTGATCACTTAGCACTGGGTGTTTATTGAAAAATTATTCCAATAATAACATTAACATAATTTTGTAATGACAATTGTTGCTCTCATCTTCTTAAAAGTAAGTAGGGCTAAATTTTGGTGGCACACCTTCATTCTCTTCATCAAACATTGTGATTTTATTTTCTCTCATTCATATTTATTTTCTTTTTATGTATTTTCAAGTTTTTCTTCATCTCTCAAACTCTCCATTTTATGTATATTTTCAAGTTTTTAGCATATAATTTTTGTGCCTTATGTGTATCATAAGATATCAAATCAAATAACCCATGTTTGGATTAATGATTTCATCAAATAACTAATTAAAATACTACAAACGTATTGTTCAGATTCAACAATAACGCCAGAGTCGTATTCGATATGATTTTAAACACAATATTTATGTCATAACTATTTTTAGCTCAGTGGAGCAAAATTGTCAAACAATTCTCATCCAGCACCTAAAAATAAACGTCTTTTAATTTTGCAGCTTCTAATCAGCAGCTTATTCAAAAGTAAAACAAACAAATCATTCAAAAGCTCGTTCAGAACTTCTAACTCCAGCTAGAAGTTAGCTTCTAAACACTAGAAACTCCAATTCTAGATGGTATGGGAAAGGGAGCGAGGTTGCTTAAGGAACTCAATGTAATCAATTTTAAGTATGGAAGTGAATACAATATAGTCTTCAGTGTTCTTCTTCAGTTCTTCTTTTCACTTCCCTCTCAATTCTTCTTTTCCCATTTTTTTCACAAATTCAACATGGCATCAGAGTCATGCTCCAATCCATTCCGCTGCACACACAAAGAAACCCATAGCCAAAAGAGCCAAAACTGAAGCTATGTAAAATCCAAAAATCCGACCTTGAATCTTTGAACCCTTCAAATCCCATCCTGAATCTCTGCAAACCCAAAATCAAACACCCAATGAAAAAAAAAAAAAAAAACAATCTCACCCACTCCTTCATGATCCAACAACGAATCAACAGTTATTCTCAACAGAACTCTCACGCAATCCACTATCAAACCTCTCATTTCTGATATTAGAGGAGATTCCAGACGTTCTGGCTCTTGAGGTATCCTCTCCAGGTGCAGAGCGATTACTGAAGGTACCAAAGTCTTGGCGACACTCCGGTCTCCAAACAATGGATCAACGGCCTCATCTTACCAACCAGCGGTCTCCCATACTTCACCAGCATCACAACATGCTTCGCCATCCCGCCGGTAGCCCATCCTTTCATCACTTCCATCAACAACATCTCTGAAGAAGAGAAAGGGAGGGGAGTCTCTTTCACTTTTTTTTTAAAACTCCTTCACCCCTCTCTCTTTAGCTTTAGCTTTTGAACTCAACCAACCCATCAAGCTCCTTTTGAATGGGAATTGTCTTTTTGGGAACGATGAGGGGACAAAATTGTGTGGAAGAGATGAAAACAAAGAAAAAAATTAGCAGAAGTAAAAAGGTGAAAGAAATAGTGAAGAAAAAAAAATCTCATTTCCACTCCACCAACCCATCAAGCTCCTTCCTGACCCTTTTAATCATTCTCATCAACAACCACTGAGAAAAAGGAAAGAAAAAAAAAGTGACAAACAACGTCAAGTAAAAAAGGGGGAGAATTTGCACTGTCAATTTTGGCAAGAGAATTTCCCTACTGGAATCCCAATAATTCTGGCAAGAGGATGGGTTAGTAGAGTGGACTGATAGTCTGAAACACCCGCATCCATATTAATCCCTGTTGAAATGTGATTTATTTTTCTCCACCAAGGCACTAAGCTTGAACTCTTTGTAGAACCACTTCCAAATAAGATAAACATTTGTTTGGATCTGGATCTAGATATGCTCAAACCCTCATTGTAAATATTTAAACCCATGAGAAGGGCTCTAATTTTGATAGAATTAACATATTTATTAATATTAGGAGTATGAGTGTTAAAATAATATTAAACAATTTTATTATTCTTGTAATAAGGATTTTAATTAGGGTTTTCACATTAATTTTTTAATAGGGATTTTAATTAGGGTTTATTCGTTATTTTCATTTATTGCCTACCGGTTATTTTAATTACAATATCATTTAATTTTTAGTCGTAATCTATCAATTGGTATCAGAGTCAAATGATTCTTTGTTATTTTGTTCAATTTATATAAAAAAGTTCGAAAGAACACGATAGATGAAGAGCATGAATCTAATGTTTCCAAAACTTATAGCAAGCTATGCAAAATTGAGGGCAGACATTGCCAAAGGACTTCCCCAATCAATTTCAAGAGTGTCTAACTGTCGAGGAAACTAGCTGGAAAACAGCAAGGGAGGGGTGTGACCACTCATCCCTCTCGTGATTCGCGCTTCTGCACATTTCGAAGGTGTTTGATAAAATGGAGGAAAGAACTGTTATTGCTTGGAATTCGATGATTTCCGGTTATGAGCATAATGGGTTTGCTAAGGAAGCGGTCGAGGTGTTTCATTTAATGCAAGAGGTGGGTGTGGAGCCTGATTCCGCAACTCTGGTGAGCTTATTGTCTGCTTGTTCTCATTTGGGAGCGCTAGGTTTAGGTCATTGGGTACATGAATATATTGTTGATAATGATATTGATGTTGATGAAATTCTAGGTACTTCGTTAATTAACATGCATGCTAGATGTGGGAAGTTAAGCAAAGCTCGAGAAGTTGTTGGTGGGATGAGTAGCAGAAATGTTGTGGCTTGGACTTCTATGATTTCGGCTAAATACAAACCAAGGAACAAATCCCCTCAATGAAAATTTTTGTGCATTCTCTATAGAAAGCCTCTGGCTTCAATCTATAAGTGCCTAGCATCTCCAACAACCTCAAAATTTCCATTGACTAGCTAAGATAATCTCTTCCAACTAGGTCACTACCACTCCTAGTGAACCCTACTGATAACAGGCGTTGCAAAATACTTTCTTAAAAGAGTTGGAGATCTGAGGAGAAAATAAGGACTAAATAGCACCATGCAGATGTTGATCTGAACCAACCAATGGACCCAATAAACTATTGACAGGAGAACTAAAACCACCAACCTCTCAGAACTACGCAATGAAGAATAGTAGCACTGTCACGAACTATGAACAACAATATAGAACACAAGCAGATAGGGAGTAGTTGATAGAATGATGATCATAAACCACAAGATTTCTGATTTGCCAAACTGTTTTAAGAACCATAAGTTTTAACAGCAATGATGAATAATTGTTTTAATACAAAAACATAAGTTTCCATTTTAAGGGTGCGTCTGTTGGAAGGAGGGAAAAAGCAAAATAGTATAAGGGATGAAAGAAGAGAAGAACATTCACTACAAAAAAAAGCCTTAGTAGCTACAAGAACTAGAGACGAAATCAAAAAACCGTCGCTAATTAAAGCTTTGCGACGGCAAAACACCGTCACAAAATGTTTTCGTAACTCTCTACACAAGAAATTTTCAGAACTTTGACAGGCAAACCATCGCTAAATTCAGAAAAACCGTCGCTAATTAAAGAATTAGCCACGGAAAATGAGCCGTCGCTACGCTTTCCAAATAAAAATCTATTAGCTACGGTATTTATCGTCCCTAATGGATTTTGAAAAAAAATACATATATACAAAAAACATTTAGCCACGGCAAATGAGTCGTCGCTAAGCTTTAAAAATAAAAAATATATTAGCTACGGTATTAGCCGCCCCTAGTGGATTTTGAAAAAAAAAAAAAATATATATATATATATACATAAACATTTAGCCACTGCAAATGAGCCGTCGCTAGGGTTTACAAATAAAAATCTATTAGCTATAGTATTAGTCATCCCTAATGGATTTAAAAAAAAATACATATATACAAAAAAAAACATATATACAAAGAAATCGCTCACATCCTTGGGGGTTTTGTGAGAGATTTGGGGTTTTTGTGGGAGAGAAAAATCATTGAGTTGTGAGAGAGAAGAAATCGAAGAGAATAAAACCCATCATTCTTCATATTCGATCTTCATCTTCGTCTCCTCTCCCCATTTTTTTTTCGCTCTTCGCGACTCTTCTCTGCATATTCTTCTTCCTTCAGAGTCAGATAAGAAAACCCAAAACCCATCATGGATTCAGATCAGGGAAACCTCTTCATCGGAGGGATTTCATGGAAGATAACATAGGGGAAGCTCACAGAGCATTTCGGCAATTATCAAGGAAGGATATATGTAGTCTGGTCCTAGACAGTTTTATAATTTGTTACAACTTTTCCTCTATTATTTAGTGTTCTCTGAAATTGAACAACCTGTTTTTCTCATTTTTTGTTTTGTTTCCTCCAATAATTTTCAGGAAGATGTGAAGATAATGAAGAAAATGAACGTGGATACTTACAGGTTATTCGTTTCTTGGTAAAAAAATTATACCAAGTTAGTAGTAGCATAAGCATAATTTTGATTTGGATGAATTACTAATAGGGCAATTTCGAAAAGTTAAAAGTGTCCTTGAAGACTTTGTTACTATTCTGAAGGGCCTCAATTTTTACGATTATAAGGTTAAGAACAATAATTAGTTGGTGACAATTGTTTTTTGGCTTTAGATGAGAAAAAAAGGGATGAAGTGAACCAATAAGGCATAATATATTACAAGATTATGCAGAGGTTTGTTTCAAGGAGTTTGGTGACAGAGTGAAACATTAGATCACCTTGAACGAACCATGGACCTTTGCGAGTTGTGCTTACAACCTGGTGATCCATGCACCTGGTAGTTGTTCTAAATTCATCGAAAACTGTACTGCTAGGGACTCCGCAATAAAGGCCTACTTCAGTAAGATAGTATATTTAATCAAAATTGCTTAGACTACGTTGGACTCTTGATCTTCATATCTCTTTTCTTCATGCTGTTAAAAGGCTTGGTAGACAAGAACATCTCCAATATTTTGATATCCATATACATCAACGTTTCGGTATTTTCACTTAAAAGAAGAAAACATATCAGTCATGCATTAATGGTAGAGAATAAAGGTTTAGTAAATCTTTATCATTTTTTTTTCCTATCACTACACCAAAAACCCCCATTAGCAACGGTTCTATACCGTGGGCGTAAGCCATTACCACGGCTAAGAGCCGTGGACTACAGAGGCGTCGCGAAATCCTTTGTAACGGCTATAAACCGTTGCTAAAATTGTAGCAACGGTTTTATGCTTGAATGGGGGGCGTGATTTTGAGCAATTAGCAATGGTTATAAACCGTTGCAATAATAATAGCAACGGTTTTTAGCCGTGGCAACAATAGCAACGGTTTTAAGCCGTGACAAGGTGTAGATATTAGCAACGGTTATAAACCGTGTCTAATTAAGTAGCAACGGTTTTAAGCCGTGGCAAGGTAGCCACAGTTTTTAGCCGTTGCAATAGTTAGCCACGGTTTAAAACCGTGGCAAAAAAAAAAATTTTTTTTTTTTTTTTTTTGCTATCAAATGACTTTGAATCATTGAGTCAAAATCTATCAAATAATAGAGGCAAAGTAATGTAATTAATAAGAAAATGTATTACATTGAGTCAAAATCTATCAAATAATATCTCAAATACAATGACACACAAACTTAAATATCTCAAATACAAAGAAAGTGGAACAATGCTGCTGCTGCTACGAGTGACGCAATGCTGCTGCTGCAAGGGACGATCTGCTGATGATGCGAAGTACGCACTGCTGCTGCTCAACACTCAGAGAAGTGGTCACATCCAAACCTGTATGAAACGTCAGGTTGTTTTAAAGCAGCATTCAGGAAGAAGGAAGCAGCAAGGCATCGCCGAAATTGAAGGGCTTCTTCTCCACATGAAGCAATACGCAAACCCATTTGCTGAACATGCCCTCTAATTTGACTGCATTAAAGCACACAACACATGAAAATACACATGAACAAAAATACATCATATTTGAGCTAAAAGATTGCTCAGTTGCACACTAAGGAAAGGGATGACCTCAAACAAGTGGTTCTCTTAATCATCAATAAGTCAGCATCTATCTTTATCAAAAAAAAAAAAAACAAACAAACAGAGAGGAAGAAACTAAAACATGGTGGTTATGGCAGTAGCCCACACAGCATAGTAAAGTATGCTAAGAGGAGCATGAGATGCAAAATTTTCAATTTTTGTTCATTGAACAATCTTTTCCAAACTAACATGGGTGTCTGGAGCAATCGCACAGTCAAGTCCAGAATATGTTTTGCTAACACAAACCTGTAGGAACTCCAAGCCAACCTTAAGGCTATAAGTTCATATATTTACTCTGATTTTTATCACGATATCAACCATGGTTGATTTACAAAACTGACTTGTAACTTGAACACATTTTGATTTGATATATACATCACTGGATTCCAAATACGCTTTCCAATATAGCAATTGCTCAATAGATTGCTTTTCCCTTTTCATCTTCCAGTCCTATCTTTTATGTGAAGATGATCAAACAAGTGATTGCTCCCTCAATTGTTTATCTAATATAAATTATGTCAGCATCTACATTTATCAAAGAAAAAAAAAAGATTGAAAATAGACAGAGAAAGAAAGTCAAGCATCCATAAAGGCTCATCCTCAGCGTTAAGCGATTAGTTAAAAGCAATTATAGCGTGCACTGAGCAATCTTTTTCCAAAAGGGTGTCAGGAACATATGCAGAATCCAGAATATTGTTGATAGCATAAAAATACATAGCCACCTAGCAACAAGTAAAATGACAACAAAAATACATCATATTTGAGCTAAAAGCAAACATGACGCAGGATGCAACTAATGAGTAAATTTTTTATATCATGAATATAAACGAAAAGAGAACGACGTACCAGGCTCCTTGCCCATAAAACATAGCCACCTGCTCTATTTTTCCTCGAAACAAACACAACAGACCTGCTGTGTTTTTCCTTGAAAAAATAGAGCAACTGCAGCCAATTCCTCTGCGCCTGCGCCTTGCACCTTCCAGCCATCGCTGCCCTGTTTCTGAACAGAAACAGAGCAAAACAACTCTGTCCCAAAATCAGACTTTAAAAGTACAGATAACAGCACTTGCTAGAATTTGCAATAATTGAATTCTCAAAGGTTAAATAGAGGCGTGTAAGACTTGAAAACAATAGACTTCCAAAGCGCAAGGTAACCATTTACACTTCAACAGCTGTCTGCTCCAGTGGAATGAAACAGCTTGGAGAAGATTTAAGCATGCAAGTGAAAGGTCAGTGTATCTCAAACATGCACACAAAAGTATAGACATTGGTATGTATAACCTACTAAAAACAAATTGTATGGAATTTATGCCTCGAAATTAGTTCATGGATCATAACCATCAACATGAACCAGAAGTAAAATATCATAAACCCCTGAAGACCTCACTTTGCTGCATGTTGTAGCCCTTCTGATAGTTGTTTGATATTTGTGCAGCAATCAAAGTACTACTTTCCTCTTGGGGGGATCAAGTGCCAGATCAGTGTTGCCTTACTTCCACTGATGTTCTAAAAAACAGATTTAACTCAGTTCTGCAAAAGAGTGAAATATTGCAGTTCTTGTAACATTAACCATTTAAAGATGAAAAAACAGATAACACATACACTCAGAAGGTCGATTAGCAACGAAGATATTAAGATGAATTCAGACAAATGAATTTCACGAGAATCAACTTAAAACTCCTCATTTAACCAAACCTTACAGACAAATGAATTGCTGACAAGTGCAAAGGAGTACCTCCGGGTGCCACTGAAAGGCAGTGATTGGATAATCCCGTGCTTGTACGGTTGAGACATAAGCCTGTTATAGATAATTGTCCAACAATAGTGAATCAGCAGTAACAAATGACCAAAAGGTAGAATACATTTGACCAGTTCTTATTACCTTATCATTTTCATTTGTGCTTGTTGTCAAAACCATGAAGAAACTTGTAAGCTCAATGTTGTTCTTAAATTTATCAGGTGATATGCCGTACTGCAATAAAGAGATTTGGATTCAGATGCATTATTAATATTTCATAAACCACAGGTATCACAGATTAGAAAGAAGCAAAACAGCAAAAAATATTAGAGATACTCTAAGCTATGACAATAGTTTGTACAGGGACATCGACAAGGCATTCTCCATGAGAACTATAAAAGATTTTAGTTAATTGCAAAAGATCAAGCAAAGCCAATCAATAAACAATCACCACTAATTGTAATGAAACACAATTATAGTTAATTGCAAAAGATTAAATGAGGTGATCCTTTGTTGAAGATAATTGTTTGTGCCAAAAGTTCTTGGGTTTCTGAAACTTTCTAGCTCTTGTCCTTCAATGTTCAAAGCCATGCAAAATAATATCCAATACAATGGAATCAACAACACAGGAAAAGCCATGCAAAATAAGAAGCAACAGTAAAAAGAAGTATGAGCCGAAGCAACAAAACACTATGAAAAAGAATGAACCTGTCGTGGAAATCATAACCGCGTCTTTGAAAGCCCCTGACTTCCCTGCGAAAATACATAAATCAATTGAATAAAAAATCAACACCAACTGAACCGATGTCATAAATAAGCCAAGTCAACATTCAATGAGAATTAACCCCAGAATCTCATGTTTCTTTTTTATTTGTAAAGTCTCTTTTATAAGCAAGAAATGCAATATTTCATTGAAACAGAAAATGAAAAATTTGGTGGCCAGAAGGACAACAAAACATGAGCCCAAGGGAGGGATTACAGTGGATCTGTTTACACCATGTACTAGAAAACTACCATAACAGAATCTGAAAATAACTTGTTGGGTGCTACCATAAACTTGTTTAAAAGTGAATGAATGAGAACAAGTTGGATTTCATGCCTTCCTGATAGATCATGTCTATGTAAGATAAGATAAAAGTTGAAACATGACATATCAAGAAAGTTTGCAGTGGTAGTAGTTACCAATAACTTATTATTGCATTATTATCTAGTCCATTGAAGCATACTCTTCCAGAAATAAGTTACCATAGAGTTTAACCTTACCAAGAGAATGACACCAGTTTTAAAAGATCCAAGAGAAAGCATTTCGATACCCTGCAAACAAAATCAGATCCTTAGTCGCACAATATGATACTATCTCAACAATTTAAGCTGAAAGAAAGCAGAGACGACTAGTTTTAAAAAAGTGACATGATGATCAAATGACAATTGCTTCTTTATTTTTCTTCACAGTGGGTCAAATCACAAATGGGAAAACTAGGTAATTCTGAAATGATAAATCATTAATAGTTTTACACTTCTACCAATCACTGCAACTCAAAACTCCCATGATTTGTATCCCTTGAACAGATTCAGTCCATTGCCAAACATAAGAATGGATTGTAATAAAGGCATTTAAAAAAAATGTAAGAAGTTTATGTAAGGCCACTTAAGGAAGCCACATACCTAAGGAAGCCACTCACGCAGCCACGCAGCCCTCAGCACTCAGCGCAGCACTCAGCACCCACGCAGCACTCAGCACCCACGCAGCCACGCAGCTACGCAGCACTCAGCACTCAGCACTCAGCACTCACGCAGCACTCAGCACCCACGCAGCACTCAGCAGCCACGCAGCAAGTCAGGCCGCAATAACCTCATCCACGCAGCCGCAGAATCTCAAAAACCGCAACCACGCAGCAAGTCAGGCCGCAGCACTCAGCACTCAGCCAGAACACAGCATCGCAGCAGCAGTCCATGTCATCGCAGCTTCGGACCGCAGTCCAGTGCGCACCCACCATCCAGTCCAGTGCGCACCAACCGTTCCTGCATGTCTCTCCAGATCAGTTGCAAAATATTAAGATGATGCATAAAAAACTAGATTATAAAAAACTAGCTTATATATTTACTAATAGCAATGGCAAGACCCAATTTCACTGTAAAACAAACATGGTCCAATGTTGTAATACCCCTTGTTTACTACCTCCCAAATAGTTCACATAGGAGCTCAAAATGACTTGAAGTAACCCTAAACGTTCTAGACGTTTATTATTTATTGTTGACTTCAATGTCGAATTTTATGGCTTTAGAAATCCCATTATTATTGGCTATTGTTTTGTGGGTTGTATAATCTAAGGAGATCACCCTCAAAACCAAATTCAAGGCATTTCTAGAGATAGGGTAATCCTTGGGAGGGGGTGTGTGTGTGTGCTTCCATCCACGGGTGCTGCTTTGCAATCGCTCCCTCACCACCACAAAGACCACATCTCTATCAAGAAATCTTATGCCATTCTAGCCCAGAGAATGCAACAACTGATTAAGAATTTAGAAAGAGAAACTGAAAAATACCTCTAACTCAAGGAAGCCATTAGGCATAAAAATAAGGCTTGAGAATTAGATTGTAGTTGGTTGATAGATTAATAAAATTTGAGTTATTTTAATTAATCTCTTGTTTATCTCTTACTAGGGGTTTATGAGTTTATCATAGTTTAGTGTAGTGTAGTGTAGACTAGCTTTAAATTAGCTTAGAATCTATCAATATTCTTATTTTGTATTTAAAATCATGCTAGTTATACTAACATGGTCTGATTTTCCTATTTAGAATCTTCATATGAAAAGGAATTTATTTTTATAGATTTTTAGGACATGTCAACATTTTTTTTTTATTTTTTATGAAATAACACACATGCTTACCTTCTTGTTTCAGATGGTAAATGGGAGCCCTCATTTCAACCTCGCCTAAATGCCGCTTGACTACCTGACAAATTACCTACCTCCACTGTTTTCAATTTGAATTTATCAAAAACCAACCAAAAAATGCAATAAACTGTGTTTAATTTTACATTCATTTACATAAAAGAACATGCCCAAATAACCTACAAGATTAAATTGTCAAACCCTCAATAACTTTCATATTCATCAACAATAAAGATATTGTTTCATCAGTTTATTAACAAATCGTAAAACAGTTTTTGAAGATATTATAGCTATTTCTAGGTAGATGGTTCATAGCCCAAACACAAGTTAATATTGAAAAAAGTCCCTCATAATATAAGCTACGAAATCTAAGATTATATTCAAATCATGATGACAAAAAAAACATACTACGCCATATTTTCCAATAAACCAAACTGTGGAAACTAAATGATGATACCTTTCACAAAAATTGACGAGCAGAATTGCAGAACCAATTTTATATAACTATACTATAGACACCAAGATCTAAACAAGAAATGGTGTTACCTGAATGCCACCAAATTAGAGCTTCTGATCACTCCATTTTTTTTTCTTCCCAAGAAGGCAATCTGATTATTATTGAAACTAAAGAGCCTGTTTCAAACTTCTGCAGATGTTCTCACTGTAAATGATACCAACCGTGGGTTTGCACGCCACACAAGCTATAGAATTTCATTTAATTCCGGGACAAGGTTTGTTACCTTTAAACTTTGAGATTTTTGGATTATTAAGGCCAATAAGAGATTTTGGTATAGCAGTATTGCACTAGTGGCAGTCGGTTGGCCAGGTATATGAAAATCAAAAGATAGACGCAAAGATGTTGTTTCCAGAAATCTTAAGGACAGCTTTTAACCACTGGAGATTGGAAGTGCTACTGCCCTCACAGGCTTTGTTTAACATAATCAGCTTGGGAAATGGTCGCTTTCCCATCTTGAAAATCCAGTTGAGCAAATCAAGTGAACTATACCCATTTTTTTCATAGATTACACTAAATTTGCTGAAACATATGTGATTTTACCCATTTTTTTCTTCCTAGTCATTGGAGCAGAAATGTAATACATCAAAGTGAACCATAAAACGTTACAAAACTTATAAGTAATTAAATCCATAAGTAAACCATAAAGTAATTAAATCGGAGATTGCAAAACAAATCACAAATATAAAATAATACAATTTAAATACCTAACCAGCATACTAAATGCATGATTGCCTGTAACAACAGTAGTTACCTAATGTATTTAATCCACGATAACCACAAGTTACAGAACTCAGAAGTAAAAGTAGAAACAAAAACTTACTGGTTTATCATGGATTCCGAGCTGTGACCATGTTATCATCTCAAGCAACTCCTCCATGGTCCCGTACCCCCCTATATTCACTCTGCTGCTTCTTATCCAAGATGAAATAAGTAGGTTATTCTCATTGAAACATACCTGGAAGTGGGATGAAAGCATCAGCGTGGCGAGCCATTGCAGCCTTGCGCTCGTGCATGTCAAATGCTATTATTACTTCACCCACTGCATGGCCTGATATCTGAACACAAAAGCTTAATACAATGAAACCTTAAAGCATATCGAAAATTGAACTAGCACCTCAACAGATATCATACCTCAAGTGGAACAAGAGCTTTTGGGATGACCCTGGCAAAAACATAAACGAAATAAGAACTCATTTTACCAATCTGGAGAAGTCGAAAGTTTGTTTCATAAACCTACCCAAGAACATGACACCCTCCATCATAAACAGTCTTCGAAACCAAGCCCATAAGTCCAACACTCCCTCCACCATAGATCAAATCCATCTTCCTCTCCACCTGTGTACCATCATATTTGAAAACTACTATTCAAAAACATGTCCATTATTGTTGTTCTGTTATTTGACAAACAATAAACACACAAACACCCACCAATCAGATAGGAGTTGGAAGGACATCTTATTTGAGTTGGAAAATACATGTTAGGAGTTGAATTTTGTTGATTAGGCTTAAACAAACGGCGATAACCTTCTCTGTTTTCTCAATTTGTTTCCTTGTCCAATTTTTTTTTTCCATGAGAAGACCTTTAACTTGCTTTGTTTAATTAGGGTGGTCTCTTTGTCACCAAGATCATCCCAACCAAATCAAATCCTTGAAAACTTAAAGAACTCCATTTTTAAAAGGATGTCTTCATGGTCAAATGTGAATTGTTGCATTTTATAAAGGGCTCGGAATTGTGGCAATAATTTGGTTCACCTATATAGAAAGTGTATGAATGATTGATACTTGGTAGATGATCCCCTCACCATTAGGATCTTCGTTACCCATAACCAAAAAAGTCATTTAGGATTAGTCAACTTACAAAATTCAAATTTACTTAATTATTCATTTATTAATGGACTTGAAAAATGCAATGAAAATTTAAACATCATTATAAAGGCTCATACATTTTATTGAACACTCCCACAACTACAATCAACATTTACAATGATCCCAAGCATAAAATCTAAGTTTCTGGGTAGATAAATTGCTGAAGACACTTAGATAAGGCATGCTTTTAGAAGTAAAAATGAGATGCGACTGCCTGAACCATTAAACTTCAAAATGCAGCTGCATAATATTTCTCTTGACCAGACCAGACACATGATTATACATGTATTAGATGATAACATACTAGAAAACAACTCCGAATCATTCAGTTAAGACAACAAGGCTTTACCAAGGTAATCTTCAACTCATTAATCAAAAGGATGGTCACCGAGAAATAAATACAATGACAGGACTATTTCATAAAATTAACGAAATTAATCAACTAAAAATAAATGAAAAATGAGATGCCTTACTAAGTCTGGACCAGGAGAGGTTAGGACAGCAACAGTTGACCCTAGAAAATCGAGATTCGACCCACATGCACCATTTGCCAAAGAACACTTAGTATACGCTGTTGTTGTGTTATACACTTATAGAAAATATGACTCGCGGGAAGTAATCATCAGTTTTGATTGGCCATGATTCTTTTGTTGCATGTACAGGCACGTATGCCTACAACCAAAGCAAAAACAAAACAATATCATTGAACCCAAATAAAAACAAACACTAAAAAACCAACAAAACAACAATGGTAATCATTAATTCACACCTCAAGCTTCTCAACAAGTTCTTTTGCATTTGGTGCAGAGGCAATTATTTGGCGCTGTGAAGGCTTGATAAACCCATCATCCACTGCTTTGTCTATGAAGGTCAGTAGATAGTTGTAATATCCATCCACATTCAACAAACCCACCTGCACAGATTTCCTCACTTTGTCAAGCAAATGAAGGTAACAAAAACCAAGACTCCATGGTTGGTTTTTTGATTTGGTTTTGGTTGCTTACAGGCTTGTCATGGATGCCAAGTTGATCCTAAGTGATGACCTCCAAGAGCTCCTCCAATGTGCCATAAGCAGTTCTATCAGACAAAACATGTTAAGTTTTAATTAGAAGAAGATGAAGAAGTATAACTGTATAATTAGAAGAAGCAATTAAAACAAAAAAAAACAAACAAGAAAAGATGACCAATACAGAACAGACTGAAGTGTTGGAGTTTAATTTGTTTATTGGGAGAAGGAGGAGGAACAGACTGAAGTGTTTTGGGAGGAGAAAGTTTACAAAAATAGAAACAGAACAGAGCTTATAGAACTTACAGCACAGAAACAGAACAGAGCTTGGAGTTGGATCTTCGATGGTCGTCTTCTCCTCTCAAACAAATTTAGCCGTCGTCTTCTTCGATGGGTCCATTACCTTCTTCAATTCGAGCTTCTCTTCTTCTCTTCTTCTTCAGTTCATCCTCTTCTGTGTCTGCAAATGAAATATGTGAAAATTCAGAAATATGTGAGTAAAAAGAGGATAAAAGAAGAAAGCTAAAGGTGAATTGGGTACAGAGGAATCTGGTTCTTCCTCTCTTCATTTCATGAACTAAAAAAAAGCAAAGCACATAGAAGGACAGAAGTAGAAGAAAAGCTATTATAAACACACAAAAAACCCTTAGATATCGATCGAATCTCATGGAATTTCTAAAAAAAAAAACCCATTAGTGGTCGAATCTCCTACAACTCCTAACAAAACAATCTCACTCTGGATTTCCATTTATTTCTCACAAATTTTTTTTTCCTTTCGGGGGTTTGTTCTCTCTCTCACTTGGATCTTCATGAATCTTTGCAAAAATCCTTCAAAACACAAAACCCATATCGATTTCACCAAAATAGACAACCCCAAATCAACAAAAAACAGAATCAAAATCAAAATCAAAACCCATATCGATTTTAAAATACCAATTTTATCTCAAGAACCCCAAATTGAACCAAATGCATGAAACCCTAAAGTTCTTGTAACTTTAGGGTTTGAAACAAAGGATTTTTGCTTTTGGGAGATCTGTGGGGAGAAGGAACAAACTTTAGGGTTTGAAACGATTGAAAAGTGCAGAGTTGGGGGGAGATGAGCGAGAACGCAAGGCGGGAAGGAATTTTGTTTCGCAAAATTTCGCCCGCGAGAAATAGACTTGCTTCTCCACACATCCACGTGCAAAACAAGTGCAAGTTAGCAACGGTTTTTAGCCGTTGGTCACTATAGCCACGGTTTTTAGCCATGGCAAACACACCAACGGTTTAAAACCGTGGCTAAGCCTGTTTTTAGGCACGGTTTTAAGCCGTTGGCCCTTATAGCCACGGTTTTTGGCCGTGGCAAACACACCAACGGCTTAGAACCGTGGCCACCCCTGTGTAGCTAATCAGGCCTTTTGGTGTAGTGTATGATTGTTGCAAAAGCAACTCCCAAATTAGTCTTTCAACTAATGATTGTCAGAGGACTTAGCATTGCCCATGTTAAAAGCCACTTGCAGGTATGAGAATGATTTAGAAAATTTTTTGGATCATCTCTTGCATCTTACCCATGCATATCCTTTTTGATATTCTTACTGCCTTTCAGTCATTTTTTTTTTACTCTTTTTGACTAGTTGAAGTGCCTTCGTTTTTCTGCAGGCCAAAAGATTACTTGATTTCTATAAAACTTGCATACGCTTTGAATTTGGACAGAGAGAAAATTTTATTAAGATTGAAAAGGCATCGACACTCTGGATTTGTCTTTCCAAAACCCTTTTTGTTGTATTTTGTTAAACCTTGATTCAAAATTGGCCAGTTTTAGTTTGTCCTTGATTGTAAATCCATGTAAGTTTTCTGCTTATGTAGCCCCCTGAATCATATATATATAATTTCAATTTGAAGTTGATAGAGTATAAACTTGTTTGGGATTGTAATTTTTTGTGATGGACAAGTTATTTGGGATTTTAGTTATAAATATGTTTAAAATAGTCAGTCGGTTCGGTTTTATTTTGGTTTTGGTTCGATTTTAGTTGGTTCAGTTCAGTTACGATTTGTATAAATTAGAATCGGTTCAATTTCGGATCGGTTTTGTTAATGGTCGGTTCGGTTTCGATTTGAAAATTTTAAAACCGACCTAAGTCGAACCGATTTTTAGCCCTAGTTTCATTTAATGCAAGAGGTGGGTGTGGAGCCTGATTCTGCAACTCTGGTGAACTTATTGTCTGCTTGTTCTCATTTGGGTGCGCTAGGTTTAGGCCATTGGGTACATGAATATATTGTTGATAATGATATTGATGTAATTCTAGGTACTTCGTTAATTAACATGCATGCTAGATGTGGGAAGTTAAGCAAAGCTCGAGAAGTTTTTATGGGATGAGTCACAGGAATATTGTGGCTCGGACTTCTATGATTTCGGGTTATGGGATGCATGGTTACGGTAAAGAGGCTAGTGATCTTTTTCATCAAATGAGAAATATAGGACCTTCTCCAAACGATGTGACATTTGTTGCGGTCTTGTCAGCATGTGCTCATGCTGGATTAGTCGAAGAGGAGCGTATGGCTATGACGTGCATGAGGCGAGACTATGGGTTAGTGCCGAGAGTTGAGCACCATGTTTGCATGGTCGATATGCTTGGTCGTGCTGGATATCTCGATGATGCAATACATTATATTGAGGAAGCAACATCCGGGAGACCGACTCCAGCAGTATGGACGGCATTGCTTGGAGCATGCAAAATGCACAAGAATTTGGGTCTTGGTGTTCAATTGGCTGAACATCTTCTAACCATGCAACCAGAGAATCCAGGCCATTATGTGTTGCTTTCAAATATGTATGCTTTGGCAGGTAAGATGGATAAAGTAGAGGTACTGAGAGATCTGATGATAAGTAGAGGCTCAAAGAAACAAGTGGGCTATAGCTTGATAGAGGTTGATCACATTACTCACATGTTTTGCATGGGTGACGAGTCCCACAAGTTAACGATAGAAATATATCAATATCTAGATGGATTGATGCACAAGTCTAGGAAAGCAGGTTATGTACCTGAATCAGATTCAGTGATGCACGAGATAGAGGAAGAAGAAAGAGAGCGTTCACTTCAGTTCCATAGTGAGAAGCTTGCAATTGCATTTGGTCTCATGAAAACTAGTCCGGGGACGACAATCAGAATTGTGAAGAACCTCCGTATGTGTGGTGATTGTCATTCGGCCATAAAAATCATCTCAGTTGTTACTGGTAGAGAAATAATAGTTCGAGATAAGCATCGATTCCACCATTTCAATGAAGGTTCTTGTTCTTGCAAGGATTACTGGTAATTCTGCAGCATTTTCTACCTAAAGAGCAGCGTGCTGATGGATATGAGTTTGCAATTATGCAATTTTACTTCGGGATGCTTGGCCGTTTTTGTATTTAATGGTTGCAGTTGATTGCGGAGAAATACATTTACATGACTAGATTCCTGTAATGCTTGACCAAATTTTGCCCAGTAACAGGTGCATCATTTGCTAATCTCACCAGTTCAAGTCTTTATAAATTAAGATTGGAGAGCTTCAGGAGGATGCTATCAAGTAAACAAAAGGGAGCACGTAATCAGCAGCTTTGACTGTTGAATAAATGCACCATATCAATGAGATGATTTAGTGATTTACTCCAATTTTGAGCATTGTGCATGCTGTCCCTAGTGAATCATACTGGTAGCTGCCGTAAAGCTTCAGTCCGATATCCCGAAATGCAGATTTCAAGCGACATTGCATAAGAAAGTCTCCAACAAAATATTTGGTTCAAGAAAATTTTGAAAGAATATAATGTAAATGCGTCTTGGAATGATATCATGAAACATAATGAGGTAGTATCAACTCATCTTCACTAATAGGATGCGCTTGAATGTATTCCTTGAGCGTGTTTTGGATGTCCTTCGGTTTTGTATTATTTCGCCAGCTCTATGAGGCTGCTCCATAAATGCGGTTCCGGTGGGTCGGGGTGTGACATGATATTATCATCGCACACGGTTCACACTAAAGCATAAATGCTTAGCAATTCCTCGTTTTCGGAATGGGTAGTCGAGTTAGAAGTTGTATGCTGTGTGAATCAAAGTTTTGTGTGTTCTGTTTTTTGTCGGGGAATGCTGAGGGTCAAATGTTTTAAGTTTATACACTATCTGAGGATGCATAGATAGAGATGCAAATATATTGGATATTGAGTAGGATGTTCATATATTAGTCTCAGTATGTTATATGTGGACTTTTGATGTGTATGGGAAGTTATATGATATCTTTGTTTTCCCGATTGTGCGTGATTTTTAATACCAGTGCATCTAGATCTTTCATCCCTAGGGTGTTCTTTGGTAGTATTGTGTGTTCCGTGTCCTAGGGTGGTTTTGTCTTATCGCTGGAGTGTTGCCCCAACTTCGAGTTTTATATTTTTTGGCATGAATTTTGTTTCAACTTGATAATGTTGGACTTTTGAGGGTTTCCATCTTATCTTGATATGGATTGGGTTTTCAATCCCCGCATGACCCTAGACTATGCTAAAAGAACCATGACCATTGTGGTTTCCGGTGCTACCTTTGTGAGTTCTCCACTGTGTTCAACGAGACTTCTGGTTGTCGCTTCATGAGGTAGAGTTTGGGGTTGACCTTATCCCGGTATAAAGCTAATATCAAAGTCCGTATATAGACCTATATCTAAGCAATTGAAGGACAAGATACCCCAAAAATCTTCGTGTAGCCTTCGTTATCCGATCTCATGGAGAGGTGTGTATATTGTAAAATCCATATTTTTTCCTTTCAACTTCTGCATCTTGAATTTATTTTCCTTGAGCGTGTACGTGTTCCTTTTGTTTTGGATGTCTAATGTCCTTGGGTGTTAGGTTTCTCTTTTTGTTTGTATTATTTGCATCATTCTAAGAACTGTCTGAGATTGTACGGTGGTGGTGTGTCGCATGCTGATTCTACAAGGCATTTTCGGTGTCAATTTGGTTCCAGTGGTTGAGATGTGACAGTAAGAGGGTACGTATATGTTTTTTGGTTTTGAATAGACTCAGAAGTCTTATTAATAAAGAATGGGACACTTGTCAAAAAGTTTTTGTTTTTAGTTCTGATTAGAAGTTAAAGTTTTAATTGGAGTAGGCACCATGGGAGTGTTGATCACTTAGCATTGAGTTCTTAATGAAAATTCATTTCAATAATAATCTCAAAATAAATTCATAATGATTGTTATTACCATTCTCCTCTACCAACCAAATTAAATCAAATTATAGCAACTACCTATTAAATCAATAAAACATAAAAATGAAATCAAATTAAATCTAAGCTCCCAAAAATGAAGAAAAATCATATTTTTAAGTACAAAGTTATAATGATCCAGATCTATTGATCCTGAATTCAAAACCATTAAAACGGATCAAACTTTGATTATGAAAAAAATTAGATACTGAAAATAATTATTCATGTTAACAGATTTGTCAATTAATCAAAAACAAAACTTTCAGCACAAACATCCAATTTTCAAACTTCCAGTTGCAGATATAGTCCAGGCTTCCTTGGGATCCCAATACTTATGTATATCATCCCTTGCCTTATTAACCCATACTGCTCCCAAAAGTTAAAAAGATAAACCCTAGGCTAATTACATGACGACCCAACTATCAAAGGTGAATTTTTCTTGCCACGAATCTTAGCAATCGCTTTACGAAAGAAAACCCTAAGGTTGATGAGTAATCAAAAGCAAATCAATCGGTTCATAATCAAATGTGTCGCAACATTCAAATCAATTTCCAACAAAAACCTAACAACTTAAAGGCCCCATTGTTTTGACTAACTTGGAAACTATTAATACTGATTTGTTCCACTAATAAGGTTTTCTCGTCATGAAGCAGAACTACGAAGATTTCAAAGACAAACAAAATCAAAGCAAAAAAAATGAAAAAAAAAAATAATTGAGCAAAGAGTACTTACTCATCATTATCTTCACTTGATGAAGGCGATGAAGGCAGAGAAGGAGAAAGCCTACTTGACCGAGATGTACCCATGCAAACAATAATAGCAGAAGATATATAATTTTTAGGTTGAAATAATAAGAGGTTTCGCTTATGCTCTGGATAAAAGAGAGAACAGTTTGAGTGCCAGAAGGAATAAGATGCGTAACATTTATTTATTTAATTTTACTTTTTACTTTCTCCTTATCCTACATTATTTTTCCCAATCTTTAGTTGAGGGGTAATTTAGGATTTTGTATTGTTTTAGCCTTAGGTGAATTTATGTATTTATTTGGTTCGAAGGGAATGATTTTAATGTCACATGAGTCATTGCAATAAATGAGGTTCAATTATAAGATAACGTCCTGAAATAGCAACACAAATATCGTGTAAGTTGTATAGTGAAGTGAATATCGAATAAAACATAATTGAATAATTTGCAGTATTGAATGTATTGAGAAAAGGAATATAATTAGTTTCTTATAAGATGTATAAGCTCTCAGTAAGGTAATCAATGTCTATTGCTCAAGCCCATAGTGACACTTTTGGCCAATGACAGCTCAACGGTTGGAGCTTGACGGATGGTACCGCTTGGTCATGGGTTCGAACCCAGCTTGCGGTGTCTTTATCAGTTTATGGTGTGTTGACCAGTTCTGGTCTTTAATGGGTTCCAGGATCCTATAAATACCCCGCTTGCCTTCCAAAAAAAAAAAAAAAATGGCACTTTTGGAGGAATTGCAAACTGAGACCTCAAGTTGAGAAAATGAATTAGAGACAATAAACTACCTTGTTTTCTCCTGTTAATTGAGCTTCTTCAAAGTGTGGTGATTGGTGAGGAGGACACATAAAAATGGAAGGGCAAATTTGGCATTTTTCTAGTCTTCAGTAGTCATTCTCACCTTTACAGAGCAATGCTAGCTTCAAACAAAGGTTCCCTTCCTTCTCTGTTTGGCCATGACATTTTTGGATCAACTTAACGGCGCCAAAATTTGATTACACCCAAACAGTACACGCGGTCAATTGCAGTAAAGATGGGGGTGTCGATCCCACGAGAAAAAACGATCTACAAAACAAGGTCAAGGAAGAAAAACTACGCGAAACTAAATTTAAGAAATTCTAACAAATTTGAAATATGAAATTGAATTTAAATTAATAAAGATCAAGTTTAGGAAAGTCACAAGGTTCCAAGAATTCCTCCTAGATTTCACGCGCCAACTAGTATTGATTCGTTATGATAACTCGATTACGTGTTTCACATTCGTAATCGAAAAAATAGTCTTTAATGCATTAATAAAGTTATGAAATCTTTGTCACTAAAATAACATAAATTCCTATATTAAATAAAAGTGATAATCATAAACATCATTATTCATCGTAAAACATAAAACGAATCAAATACTAACTATGTGTGTTACATCTCGGAGTTCACCTTTTCGCCTTGCGTGGAGTTTAGTGATGCATAGTGAAGGTGATAACAGCAACAATGGTGTGGAGTTTCATCGGCATGGCAGCGCGTGGCGAATCCTGTGATGTGTACCCTGCTGCTGTTCTGCTGCAATGCACACCCTGCTGTTGCGTGTCCACTCCTGCTTTGGACAGACCTCTGCTCCTGTACGTTGTCTCCTCTATCGGCTACTGTTGTGTTGCGTGCTGTCCTGGACAACTCTCCCTGTTCTCGGCTGCTGCTGCTGCCCTCTTGTTCCAGCCAAAAAAAATTCCTCTTTATTGGCTGTTGTCCTGTTTTTGGTCAAAAAGCCCCCTTGCCCTATTGAGCCCAAATTGGAAACCAAAATATTCATTCTCTGTTGGTGGATCCCCAAGCCAAATCCAATTGGAAACAAAAAGATCCAACCCTTTTGTTTGGATTCTGTTTTAATAAAAGGAAAAATGGGTTTGGCTATGTTCATCCATATCACTTCTTTGTACCACCAAAATTCAAAACTAATTTTCTTCATTTTTTCCTTTGGTTCTCTTAATCTTTGGCTTGAGTGTCTCCCGCTCCACTTCGTCAATTTGTTTATAAAGTTCTAAATTCGCCATGCTAATGCATTTTTGTCATTTAAACTCCAAATCCTACAAAAATACAAAAATAGAATAATAAAACTAAAATACACTATTCGAAACACTAACAAATATAAATTAGGAGGTATATTATGTTATAATTATGTGAACATCACCAATATATCATCCAAGTAATAGTTTATTCAAGTGTTCACCTTGATCAGAGTGTATCCCTGCAAAGACATTTATTTTTAATCTTCATAATCAAGTTCTTCATTAGCTTTAATCTTCTTTTGCATAACAGCTATTGTGGAACTTATTTGTCAAGAAAACTGTCCGAACCCATTGAATCCTAGAATATCAAAATGAAAGAAAAATGCCGAAAATATAAATATGTGTCCTATACAACTATATGTGATTAGAATGCGTGGGAGGACAAAACATTCAGGCGCCCATGTAAGATCTCAAAGTTTGCATCTACCGCCTGAATTAGCTACTGACCATTCATGAGGATAATGAAAGATAACTATTTATGTGAGGCATTAAGTGTAGAAAAGGAAGGTTTAAATTATGATGGCTCTCCCCCATGTAATTAAACACTCCTTGCTTCTTAGCTTCCAATATTATTGAATCTCTCAAAATTCTTCCCTCATAGTTTCAAATTCATAGTTCATGGATTTCATTGTCAGGTGTCCACAAAGTCTTTTAGTCATTCGCCTAGTCTTCTTCATATTTTCCTCTATGTAAGGGGGAGGCTGGGTCAGTGTAATAGTGAAAAACTACATCCTCTTTATTTTCATCAATATGTGGGTGGTGGTCTTACTGATTTTGGTTGTAACCAAGTTTTCAGGTGGTTTGGGGTGCTTGGAGGAAGAATGAAGTGCTCTTTTAACTGTGAAATTGGCATTCAATAGCCAAAATCTGACTGCTGCACTTGGGACAAGGTTAAGTGCAACAATATCACCAGACTAGTACAAATTTTGTCCACACCCCCCCCCCCCCTGTAAGCAATATTAGAACCAAAGAACATACTTAATAACATAGCTGGTAATATATGATTTACTAAAGTTTCCAGAAAAGACATGTGTGAAGTGTGTGAGCATTTTAATCGATTACAAAGCCACATACTGCAGTCTATTTTGAATTCAAATTCAAGTTATGCAGTTACTGAATTCTATTCTCATATAGATAAGGAATACAGATGTCATGATTTTCTTGATGGAAGGAAACTGACAGTAACTGTTCTAATCTATATATAAAGGGTTAAGTTACAAACATTGATCCCTGCTAGACACCAAAAACTCTCTATTCATATTGTCCCATCAAACAACAAGAGATCTACAGGGTGCATCTAGGAGAAGATCAAATGACTCAAGGAGCAAATAACTGTTAGTATTTCACAATTCAAGTCATACTCTTTTCATTCTGCAAATTGTTGTTCTTATATATATATATATTGTTGTTAAGTGTTTTTGATTTCTATTTGACATAGTATATATATATACAATTGAATTGTAATATATATAGATATATACAATAAGCAATTCTTACAATTGGTATCAGAGCGATCTATGATCGAATAGAAATTGAATCCAGAATAGAATTGGAAATGTTTACAGAGTCTGGAAGTTCAGTTACCAATATATGTATATATACATTGTAACTCTTGCATACTACATATTTACATAGTAATAAGCATTTGATATGCATATTACAGATCAAGTTGAATGTACAAATTAAAGAGTAAATCTATGCAATCAATGTGCTGCCAAAGTAGCCTTGTATGCAGAAAATTTACAGTAGTTTTCTTGAATGTAATTACAATTATGCTTTATGCTATCAAAGTAGCCGAGTATACATATGTAGAACATTCTATAACAAGTAAACACGCTCATGGTCATGAAATTTAAAATTGAAATTTGATTCTCGTATCCAAAGATGTTAGACTCAGATATTTGATTTCATTGGCTTAAACATATATATGATAATGAATATTTTGGTGTTATCAGAGTGTCTGTATTACAAATAATACCAATCTCGAAAATAACATGAGTTCATTACATGTTTATATGTATTTAGTTTAGAATGTTTGATTGACATTCTGGGACATTCATATAGAACTGACTTCAATTGCATTCACAACAGCCATGAACTTTCCATTAAACATCAATCAAATTGATTTGCTTAATGGATCCAATTTCAAAAAGTGGAAGGGTGATATTGAACTGAATCTGGGAATGTTGGAGTATGATCATGTCCTGAAAGAGGATCCACCAGAGGCTCCACCTGCTAATGCGAACAAGGAAGTGAGAGACAAGTATGTCCAGTGGCACAGACACAACAAACTAGCATTGTTATGCATGAAAAAGTACATGGCTGAGTCTGTAAAGGGAGGCATACCAGACTCAGAGCATGCAAAGGTGTTTTTCAACTCCATAGCAGAAAAATACAAGATTTCTGACAAAGCTGAGACTGGAAATTTGATGAACTCACTTGTTAAAATGAAATACAGAGGAGGAAGCATCAGGGAATTCATTCTCAAAGGAAGTGACATTGCTGGAAAACTTAAAAACCTGAATATGAACATTGAAGATTCATTTTTAGTGCATCTGCTGCTCAATGCATTGCCTGATGATTATGGACATCTGAAAACCCTCTATAATACACAGAAGCAGAACTGGAGTATCAATGAATTGATATCCTTTTGTGTACAGGTTGAAGATGAACTCATTAAGAAAGGAAAGGCAGTAGATATCAACTACATGAGCAAGCCCAAATTTAAGAAACATTTTGGGAATAAGAAATTTAAAGGAAGTACTGGTGCAAATTCTTCTAAGACTCCAGTTAAGTCTGATGGAAACAACAATAAGCAATTCAAACCTCAAGGACCAGTCAAATGCTTTTTCTGTAAGAAAAGTGGTCACTTTAAGAAAGATTGCGAAGGTTTCAAGAATTGGCTGAATAAAAAAGGTATTGTTCTGTCTAAATCTATTTTTGTTTTAGTGTCAAATACATCTATGCTTGACAATTCATTTTGGTTTGATACTGGCTCGCCAATACACATTGTGAACTCTATACAGGGATTATCAAGGATCAGAATCCCAAACAAGAATGAAACTAGAGTGTGTGCAGCAAATGGACAAAGGGTGGCAGTTCAAGCAGTAGGATGTGTTAAGCTAGTGTTTAAAAATAAATTTGTCCTAGAATTGGACAATGTGTATTGTATTCCGTCAATAAAGAGAAACCTAATATCTGGTTCTCAATTTGTGATTGACAATAACTATAGCTTTTCAAGTAATAATAATACTATGTATTTCTATTATAAAATGCAGTGTTTTGGAGATGCTAGTATCATAGATGGTTATTGGCATATGATTTGTTTCAATCACCTATTTTCTAAATCAAAGTTTACTAAGAACAAAGCCAATGAAATTTATTTTGTTAAAAACTTGTCAGGAAATAAAAGAAAGTATGAGCCAAGTCATTCTTCATTTTTATGGCATAAGAGGCTCGGACACATATCTAAATATAGATTGCAGGAACTCGTTAAACAAGATATCTTACCATCTTTAGACTTTACAGATTTTGGGACATGCATAGATTGCTTAAAAGGCAAGATGACAAATTCCAGGAATTTTATTTCCAAAAGAAATGAAGTGCTGCTTGGTTTGATACACACAGATGTGTGTGGAGCTTTCCCTGTAAAAACGATATGTGGAAATGAATACTTTGTGACCTTTATTGATGATTATTCCAGATATTGTGTGATATTTTTGATTTCTGAAAAATCTCAAATTTTAGATGTTTTTAAAATTTTCAAAACTGAGGTGGAGAGACAGACAGAAAAGCTGATTAAAATAGTTAGATCAGATAGAGGAGGTGAGTATTTTGGAAAATACTCGGAAAAGGGACAACATAAAGGGCCATTTGCTCTATACTTAGAGGAATGTGGCATCGTTGCTCAGTATACAACCCCTTACACTCCTCAGCAAAATGGAGTTTCTGAAAGAAGAAATAGAACCTTAATGAACATGGTTCGATGCATGTTTGTAAGGTCAGGACTTCCAAAATTTCTTTGGGGTGAGGCATTAAAAACAGCAAACTACATATGCAATAGAACCCCAAGTAAATCGGTGAAAGGCACTCCTTTTGAACTTTGGTGTGGTTATAAACCTAGTTTAAACCATTTTCACGTATGGGGATGCAAAGCAGAAGCAAGAGTTTACAATGTGAATATATCTGATAAACTCGATTCTCAGTCAATAAGTGCATATTTTATTGGCTATTCAGAAAAATCAAAAGGTTTTAAGTTTTATAATTCCAGCAGAGGCACAAGGATATTTGAGACCAATAGAGCTACATTCCTTGACGAACAATTTGATTATGTTGACCAAGTGGATGGAGATGGTGTTACAGATGCACTAACCATGGAAGAATGGTTTGTTTGTCCTCCTCAAAATATTACAACAAGTCCATTCGAGAATGATTCAGCCACTATTATTATTGATATGGTCAATGATAATCAACTTCACGATGGAGAAACTGAAGACGTCCAAAATGAAGCAGTTCAGCAAAATGAAGAAAATGCACCTAGAGAATTAATTGTTGAAGAAAATGAAAATGTTGCTGCAGGCATGACACTTAGAAGATCAAGTAGACAAAGAAAATCAGCAATTTCAGATGATTACCAGATTTACTACAATGAAATTGAATTTGATTTGGGGGAAGAATTAGATCCCATATCAGTTAAAGAAGCAATGCAGTCCCAAAATAGTGAACAATGGAAATTGGCAATGGAAGATGAGCTTCTAAGTATGGACAACAATGGTGTATGGATACTAGTAGACAGAACCGATGACATGAAGCCAATTGGATGCAAGTGGGTTTTTAAAACCAAAAAGGATGCACATGGAAGAATTGAAAGACACAAGGCAAGATTAGTTGCAAAGGGATACACTCAGCAAGAGGGCATTGACTATAATGAAACATTCTCACCTGTTTCAACTAAGGATGCTTTTAGAATTCTAATGGCATTAGTGGCTCACTATGACTTAGAATTGCATCAAATGGATGTCAAAACAGCCTTCTTAAATGGAGACTTGACTGAGAATATTTACATGCTACAGCCAGATGGGTTTGTTCAAGATGAAAACAAAGTCTGCAAACTTAAAAGATCTATTTATGGACTCAAACAAGCATCCAGACAATGGTATTTGAAATTTGATACTATTGTCACTAAATTTGGTTTTTCTGAAAATCAATTGGATGAGTGCATATATTGTAAGGTCAGTGGGAGTCATTTCGTTTTTCTGATCTTATACGTTGATGACATTTTATTGGCTAGTAGCAGTACTGATTTAATGCAGTCCACAAAACAATTTTTGATGAAGAGTTTTGACATGAAGGATATGGGAGAAGCTCACTATGTGTTGCGAATTGAAATTACAAGAGACAGAAGTCAGTATGCACTAGGACTCTCACAGAAAAATTACATTGACAAAGTTCTCTGCAGATTTGAAATGGAAAGTTGCAGAAATGGAGAATCACCTATATCAAAAGGTGATAGGTTGCACAAAGGACAGTGTCCTCAGAATAAATTGCAAAGAAAGAGAATGGAAAAGGTGCCTTATGCTAGACTCGTGGGAAGCTTGATGTATGCACAAGTTTGTACCAGGCCGGATATAGCATTTGCTGTGAATATGTTGTCCAGATATCAATCAAATGCAGGACATGAGCACTGGGTTGCAGGGAAGAAAGTTTTATGATATTTAAAGAAGACCAGGGATTATATGTTGGTGTATAGGAGAGTCGAAGATAACGAATTAAAAGTTGAAGGCTATACAGATGCTTCATATAAAGCAGACTTAGATGATTTAAAGTCCACATCTGGTTATGTTTTTATGTTAGCAAAAGGGGCAGTGTCATGGAAAACAAATAAGCAGTCATTGACAGCAACCTCTACATTCCAGGCTGAATATGTAGCCATATTTGAGGGAACATCACATGCACTATGGTTGAGGAACTTTGTTGCAAGACTTGGAATTGTGGATACAATAGAGAAGCCATTGCCTATCTATTGTGACAATGCAGCAGCAGTGTTCTTTGCTAAGAACAATAAAAGAACATCTGGTTCTAGAAACATAGATGTCAAATACTTCTCAGTTAGAGAAAGTGTGAGGGATAAAGAGGTGGAAATCATCAAAATAGGGACCATGGATCAGTTGGCAGACCCTTTAACTAAGGCTTTGCCAGTAGGCAATTTTCAAAACCACATTCAGAACATGGGAATTGTAGAGAAGTTTTAGTTCATGACATGCATTTAATATAAGTTGTATATGCTGTGTAATACTTATGACATTATCTATAAAATAATGCAAGTATTATACTACTGATTGTTAGTTCTAGAATTCATGCTCTATATAGCTGAGAGTGAAATATAAAATCTGTGGAATATTTATCTGCACAGGATCATTATGAATATATATACATGTGATTACTGTATGAACAGTAATTATGCAGACTATAATTTTGCAGAATACATTAGGATCAACATATGTTGCAACCAAGTCGATTAAAGGTATGGAGAACATATATAAATAATCTTACTGCATTTGTGGTAATTCATGTAATTTTATTTTCTGTACTTGTGATCATTGAATAGTGATGTTCATTAATTCATCATGTCTTTTATGATTCAGTATAGCTTAAATAAAATTGACAGAATTTTGAAAAGTAGATTATGTTGTTTGGATACTTGTGCGCACTACAGATAGTAGTTCATGTTTATCATTACATTAAGTATGTAGTTTTGGTTCAGTGGGAGATTGTAAGCAATATTAGAACCAAAGAACATACTTAATAACATAGCTGGTAATATATGATTTACTAAAGTTTCCAGAAAAGACATGTGTGAAGTGTGTGAGCATTTTAATCGATTACAAAGCCACATACTGCAGTCTATTTTGAATTCAAATTCAAGTTATGCAGTTACTGAATTCTATTCTCATATAGATAAGGAATACAGATGTCATGATTTTCTTGATGGAAGGAAACTGACAGTAACTGTTCTAATCTATATATAAAGGGTTAAGTTACAAACATTGATCCCTGCTAGACACCAAAAACTCTCTATTCATATTGTCCCATCAAACAACAAGAGATCTACAGGGTGCATCTAGGAGAAGATCAAATGACTCAAGGAGCAAATAACTGTTAGTATTTCACAATTCAAGTCATACTCTTTTCATTCTGCAAATTGTTGTTCTTATATATATATATATATATTGTTGTTAAGTGTTTTTGATTTCTATTTGACATAGTATATATATATACAATTGAATTGTAATATATATAGATATATACAATAAGCAATTCTTACACCCCCCCCCCCCCCCCCCCCAAAAAAAAAAGGACCAACTCAAAAGCAATAACACAAAAAAAAACAGAACATACTATTTGGAGTTATTATATAATTGACTAATGCTAATCAAAACAAAAATAATTCAAAACAACATTGTTTCAGGACCTAAAACATGTTTAAAAAATACACCAGATACACACTCTTGATCAGCATGCCAATTTACATTGGAACTAGGATCTTTATATGCGACAATTCCTTAGGCTTGAACACCACTTCCTAAACTACGTCAATTGAAAAATTATTATAGCAGAAGGTAATGATGGCAGGTTGGTGGACAATTGAGATGTAATTGAACCTTATGTCGAAGGCCCATAGAGACACCAAAAAATTGATTGAATTCGATCACATGAAAGCTACCACAAACATTTATAACTAGAGTCTCATTAGGTAAGAATTATTTGTGTGTCCGCGATAGAAAATTTTGATCATCAGTAGCTAATGGAATAAGATGACGGTGATTATCTGATAAAGAGTGCCAAGAACTATTGCCAGACACATTTTACTTAGCCAATTCGGTATAAAATATTTCATTTTTACATCATGTAAATGTGCATGAAAATTTACTGGATACCTGTAGATGAATCCTTGCAGCTGTGTTGACCCTACTGGGATATAAATTTTGTAGATTGCTCAAAATGACTCAATCGCAATGTCCCTGGAGATTCATATGATATCGAATTGATTTACTCTGAAATCATCACACAAAAAAGGTTAGTGAAGAAAAAATAGGGGGAGAAGAGATGAAGTTCAAGAGTTGGATGAACCAATATATCATCCAAGTAATAATTTATTCAAGACTTCACCTTGATCAGAGATACAGACTTTTTTTTTTAATCTTCTTAATCAAGTTCTTCATTATCTTTAATATTCTCTATTTCAATCCCCGTTCCTTTCATCTTATTTCTAGTTTGGTACATATGTGCATAACTTGTGTTCGTCAACCCAAGCCACCACGTAGATTCTTGTAAACTGAAAATTAGACTCAACTATTAAGATGCTCATATAAATGTTCATGTAAGCCAACTGAAAATTAGAAAATTAAGCCACCACCACCAGTAAGATTAGACTCAACTATTAAGCCACCACTAGTAAGCCAGTAAGATGCTCATGTAAATGTTTAGATGCCACACAAGAAAATTAGACTCAACTATTATTTGTTGAATAATTCTGTCTGTTCGAATGTGAAACTTCAATATTTTCTCTTGTGGTGATACCTTGTTATTCACAATACTTACTAAGAATGTCATGAATGAATTTTACATATTACATTAGCAAGTACAGTGACGGAGCCAGGATTTTTGTTGAGGGGGGGCGGAGTGATGTCATAATTAATTAAATATAATATAAAATTAGTTACTTTAACATGAATTTTTTTTAAATCCGAAATTCTTCCTGGCTTGGAAAAACCGGCGAGGTTGCTGCCTGGGGTTAACAACCTTTTTGGAAAAGGTGTTTAAAGAGAGGGGGCAAAAGTGTATTTTTGCCCCCAGGCAGCAAACCAAGCAGGGGGACCCAGGCCCTGTAGAATTACTACTATATTCATTGATTACTACTATAGCAAAAAGGAGAGTACAACAAAGACAGTCATTGAAGATGATTACTACTTATAGAAACACAACAGAAGAGAAGGGTTTGAATCGTTGATTACTACTACATGAAGAAAAGGAGGAAGAGATTGAGTTGCTTACGATTTTTTTTGTGGAGATGACCAACACAGTGATTAATGAAGGCACCTAGTACCTAGAAGAAGAAGAATAAGGTGGTTTGGATCCTACTGAATCTTGTGAAGATGAGCTCAAATAACTCAATAGTTATAGATCTTTGAAGATGATGAAATATAGGGGTTTCCCTCATCTTATCCAATCGATGGAGTGTGAAGAAGAAACTGTGGATTTTGGTTTCTTTGAGGAGCAATTCTAGCGGGCTTGAGAAACCAGCCTGGTCCCTGCCTGGGGGGCGAAAATACATTTTTGCCCCCCTCTTTAAAACACATTTTTGGAGTATGTGTTTAAAGAGGGGGGGGGGCAGACAGGGAAACCACGCTAGTTTCCCAGGTCCGCTAGAATTTCTGTTCTTTGATAGATTTGAGGGATTTAACCTCTATCTCTAACTCTAAAAGTAGAGTTTGAATTTGATATAAAGAAGAGCAAATTAAAAACTAATTGGGAGACAAATAAATTATTAAAAAAAAATCTCAAAAGTAAGTGGGGGCAAACTTGCCCCACCTGAATCCGTGCCTGTCCACAAACCTGCATACATAAATTAATCAAACCAACCATATCATGCAGGCCAAAACAAAATTTGTGACATCAACCAAACTGAAACACTAACATTACTAGTTAAAGCGATTCAATATACATCATCGTTACTACTACTATCGAAACCAAATCGAACGGATGCTCACTGCGCCACCTCGATGGGTGCCATCTCAACAGCGGGCCCAGTGGCAGCCTCTTTACGGTCAAAGACCTTCGCAATCTTCTCAATGGGTATCAAAGGCAGATAAGCTGAGTCCCCATAGCCACTTTTAGGGATTTGGGGTATACATAATAAAAAAAAAAAAAAAAAAATCTCAAAAAGTCAGTGGAGTCCCCAAGTGCCCCACTCGCCCCCACATGGCTCCGTGCCTGAGCAAGTATGGTAACAAAGACCAACAAATTTCACAAACAAATAAAGAGACCTAAACTGAAATCCTAAACTATGGAGAATCAAAGAGAAGAAAATCAAAATGGGTATTCAAGATTTGAACAAAATCTGCTCAACAATAGATGGGTAAGTGAGAGATTTGTTTTTTACTCACCTTGAACCCTGAATAGAGCACAAAAACCTCAACTTTCTCCCACTTTCACTGTCCCCACCCACCTTCAACCTTGAAGTTGAAGAAGATGAAGACAGAGATGTTCTTATTCTCTCTTAGTGGCTGACACTCCTCACCGGTGACACTATCTCAGTGGGTGATGCTCCTCACCATCTCAGCGGGTGATGCTCCTACCGTCTCAGTGGGTGACCTCCTCACTGGTGACGCTCTTCCCTTTCAGCTGAGTTAAATGGGAGATGCCCTTCCCTTTCAGCTTAGGAGATGAGAGACAAAATAAATGGGTGACGTGCCTCTCAAACCTATTCGCGCCCAAACCTTTTTTTTTTTGTATATATATATATTTCAAAAAAATCCATTGGGGACGGCTTATACAGTATATATATGTATATATATATATTTCAAAAAATCCACTGGGGACGGCTTATACAGTAGCAACCAGTTTTTATCTGTAAAACTTAGCGACAACTAATATGTCGTCCCAAATGTTTGAATTAGCTACGGTTTATTATGAATTTAGCCACAGTTTTCCCATCACAAGCACATTTTTTTATGATTATGCCCTTGGTCAACTTCCAAAAGCATTTGTGACCGTGTTTTGCTGTCTCAAATCTTTTAATTAGAGACAGAATCAGACTGTCATCTCTAGTATTTGTAGCTATTAATCCTTTTTTTTGTAGTGTGTATTATGCTTGTGACACAAACATATATTCCAATTCAAAATTTAGTGAACTCCATGAAATTTAGCTCAACCTAAAATAAAAGAATAATATTAACATCATTAAATAACACAACCAATTTAGAGTGCATGTAGGAATGAAGAAGATAGAAAATTGCATGGACACAATTTAGTTTTAATTCTCTCAAAAATAAGTGCCTTTGTAGAATAATGGACATTCTCATCAATATATAGATAATTTTCAATGTGGTAACTCTAAAATCTCTCCATGTACTCTTGTTCATCAGCAACTTCCTGAGTTTCCCAAGTCCTTAAAGCGATATGAAAGCACCTGAAAATAGCATATGGAAAAAGCATATCAACAATCAAAACATGTTATGTCATGCAATGCAATCGAATACTGCATGCATATATAAATAAAGGGGAATTCTAATTGGCGAGGAAACCAGCGAGGAAATGGCGCATCTTGAGGGGAATGGAGGGTTCCACCCCCCTCCCTTGCCCGTTTCCTCGCCAATTAGACAAGCCCATAAATAAATAAATAAATAAATAAATAAATAAATCTTTCAGCACTCACCATATTGCCATGAATCATGCAACTAGAACAAAGAGCTTCCAGAGTTTCGGTTTCCTCCAGAATGCTTGTGCCATTTTTGACACAGACCATTTCTAGTTCTTCAGGCTTCAGCTCCATTTTGATAGCTATGAACTGCATGTAATCATGAAATTTCAAAACCAAGTTAAATCATCGAGCAAGCCTTGAAAATGGAAAAGAAGGCGTGAGGAAATTAATAATATCAAGTGTATAAAGTGGTGAAACGGGAGAATAAAATTACCTCACATAATTCCTTAATTGAACAATTACCTCACATAATTCTTTTCATTCTATTTACTCTACTTTGAAAAGTAAAATATCTCTTTTGCTGCATTTCCCATTGACTCTTGATCCTTTATTTCAATAGAAACTCTTGGTGGTGAATGAGAACATGTGAATGAGAAACTTAATGCTGTGATTTGCAATTGATGTAACCATGAAACACGATGTCCTTGTACTCAGATGTGAGCCCAGACATTGTCTTCAAGGGATTGATGAATAACTCAAACCAACACAAGCAAAACAAGAATATAATCTACGCTATTGTGGTGAAGAATCAGAGAAGGAGAAGCCGAGAATGAGCTAAAGGAGGGAGGAGAAAAAGAAAAAAGAAGAGGATGAGGAGGGCGATTCAGGAGAAGAAGGAGGAGGACGGTGGTGCCGTGGTGGTACTCTCTGTCCCTTATTCTCTACTCTCTATCGCCTCCGCCCACTCCAACCCCGCCATCTCCTACGTACGTCTTCTTCTTCAGTGAGAGAAAAACTTTAGTAATTCATAACCAAAGGCTAACATTTGTCGAATGTTAAAATTGCATACATTTGTCGAATGTTTCCTTTATCTTATATAATGGTGGTTGTTATTTCACTCCGTGACTTAAACAGACGAGGCTCATCGAGGGGAAACGTTCTTTGAAATACAAGCTTTAGTAATTCTTTTAGCTACAGTTTCTTTGCTACGGTATAAGCCGTCTCTAATTGAAAAAAAATATATATACAAAAAATGAAGCTTTGGGCACGAAGAAATCGCTCCCATCCTTGGGGGTTTTGTTAGATATTTGGGGTTTTTGTGGGAGAGAAATATCACTGAGTTGTGAGAGAGAAGAAATCGAAGAGAAGAAAACCCATCATTCTTCATATTCTTCATCTTCGTCTCTTCTCCCCATTTTTTGTTCGCTCTTCGCGGCTTTTCTCTGCATATTCTTCTTCCTTCAGAGTCAGAGAAGAATACCCAAAACCCATCATGGATTCAGATCAGGGAAAACTCTTCATCAGATGGATTTCATGGGAGACAACAAAGGAGAAGCTCACGGAGCATTTCGGCAATTATCAAAAAAGGATATATGTAGTCTTATCCTAGACAGTTTTATAATTTGTTAAAACTTTTCCTCTATTATTTTGTGTTCTTTGAAATTGAACAATCTGTTTTTGCTCATTTTTTGTTTTGTTTCCTCCAATAATTTCTAGAAAGATGTGAAAATAATGAAGAAAATGAACGTGGATACTTACAAGTTCTCCGTTTCTTGGTAATAAATTATACCAAGTGAGTAGTAGCATAAGCATAATTTTGATGTAGATGAATTGCTAATAGGGAAATTTCGAAAAGTTAAAAGTGTCCTTGAAGACTTGGTTACTATTCTGAAGGGTCTCAATTTGTACGATTATAAGGTTAAGAACAATAATTAGTTGGTGACAATTGTTTTTTGGCTTTAGGGAAAAAAAGGGATGAAGTAAACCAAGAAGGCATAAATTATTACAAGATTATGCAGAAGTTTGTTTCAAGGAGTTTGGTGACAGAGTGAAGCATTAGATCACCTTGAACGAACCATGGACCTTTGCGAGTTGTGCTTACAATCTGGGGATCCATGCACTTGCTAGTTGTTCTAAATTCATCGAAAACTGTATTGCTGGGAACTCCCCAACAAAGGGCTACTTCAGTAAGGCAGTATATTCAATCAAAGTTGCTTAGATTACGTTGGACTCCTAATCTTTATCTCTTTTGTTCATGTTGTTGAAAGGTTCGGTGGACAAGAAAGTAAGTTTTAGAATTTCTTTCATGAACATCTGCAATATTTTGATATCCATATACATCAAAGTTTCGGTATTTTCACTCAAAGAAAAAAACATATCAGTCATGCATTAATGGTAGAGAATAAAGGATTGCTAATTCTTTATCAATTTTTTTTTTCCTTTGATTGTTGTAGAAGCAACTCCCAAATTAGTCTTTCAACTAATGAATGTGAGAGGACTTAGCATTGTCCATGTTAAAAGCCACTTGCCAGTATGAGAATGATTTAGAAAATCTTTTTGGATCATCTCCTGCATCTTACCCATATCCTCTTTGGTATTCTTACCGCCTTACAATCATTTTTTGTACTCTTTTTACTAGTTGAAGTGCCTTCGTTTTTCTGCAAGCCGAAAGATTGTTTGATTTCTATGAAACTTGCAGTCGCTTTGAATTTGAACGGGGAGAAAAATTTGTTAAGATTGAAAAGGCATGGACACTCCGGATTTGTCTTTCCAAAATTCTTTTTGTTGTTTTTTTTAAACCTTGATTCAAAATTGGCCAGTTTTAGTTTGTCTTTGATTGTAAATCCATGTAAGTTTTCTGCTTATGTAGTTCCCTGTATCATATATATATATAATTTCAATTTGAGGGTGATAGAGTATAAACTTGTTTGTGATTGTATTTTTGTAATTGACAAATTATTGATTATACAAACAAGGTTAGTGTATTAGTCATCATTTATGGTGAAAATTAATATAATTGTGTTGAAGTTTGAAATGTTTCTTCCGAATGACAAAAAAAAGGCAATGAGAAAGTTGAAAATTAATAGAAAGCAAAAAAAAGGCAATGAGAAAGTTGAAAATTAATAGAAAGAGCTAATTTCATTAAAAAAATGAAATTTCATTAGTAATTGTTTTTGCTATGGCAAGTTAATATTAGCAACGACAAATACCGTCGCTAAATTTAGTAAATTCGCAACTTAGCAACAGTTTAAAGCCATCGCTAAATTTGCAACTTAGCAACGGTTTGATGATGTTGCTAAATTTGAAACTTAGCAATGACATATTAGCTGTCACTAAGTTTTACAAATAAAAATTGAAATTGCTACGATATAAGCTGTCCCTAATCAATTTAAAAAATATATATATATATATATATAAAAACATTTAGCCACAGTATGTTAGCCGTAGCTAAGATTTACAAATAAAAACTCTTTGCTACGGTTTATACCACCCCTAATCGATTTTTTTGAAAAAAAATATATATATATACAAAAAAAACATTTAGCCACAGTATATTAGCCGTAGCTAAGATTTACAAATAAAAACACTTTGTTACAATTTATGCCATCCCTAATTGATTTTTTGGAAAAAAAATATATATATATATATATATATACAAAAAATATTTAGCGACGGTATATTAGCCGTAGCGAAGAGTTACAAATAAAAACTCTTTCCCACGGTTTATGCCATTCCTAATCGATTTAAAAAAAACAAAATAAAAAACCTTTGGGCCCGAATGGAATTGGGAATCCCGCGTCACCCGCTTAGATGAAGAAGCTTTGGAAGCTTTGAGAGGAAGAAGGTTAGGAAGCCCGCGTCACCCTGCTGAGAGGAAGAACCCCGCGCATCTGAAGAACCCGCGTCACCTGCTGAGGGGCCTAATCTCCTTCTTCATCCAAGCTTTGGGCGCGAATTAGGAAGAACATCTCCTTCTTCATCTTCTTCAACTTCAAGATGAGAGAAATTTGGGGTTTTTGTGCTCTATTCAGGGTTCAAGGCGAGTAAAAATCATATCTCTCACTTAGGTTTATATTGTTGTGCAAATTTTACTTCAGTTGGATTTGATTTGGCTTTCTGTTCAACCAATTGATACGATTTGTCACTTAGGGTAATCTCTCAAGAACACAAAATTATCTTCATCAAGAACATCTATGCGGTCCATAGTGGAGCTGAAGGGTATTACTAGAATGAACAAACAATAACCACATGAGAAATATGTACGAAATCTTCTAAAAATTCTGCTAATATTTGAGTTTAGCATATAATAAAAAATTCAACAAATGAAACAAATAAGTTTCGTTGGTCTTACAAGTGCTAAACTCAGTCCGCTTGACATCTGGCATTCCTCCAGCACCTGGGATGATTTTGATTCCAGTTATAATTGTGGGGATGAGCTTAGGGACAAGGTTGTGTGAGTCTATGATCCCTGCTTTGAACATCCTAGATGCTGATACTGGAGAAACAAAAACATTTTCAAAGCTCTTCACTGGCATCTTAAAATTCTTTTTGTTTCCTATTTCTTCACCATAAGATGGAGTGAAAGAATTGTTTGTAGGGGCTAATTTATAGTAGATGATGTTTGATTTTGGATACACTAGATGGTGACATATTTAAGTAGATCATTACATTTAGTTTGAAAAGAAGCCACTGTTCGTAGATGTCGGGAAATGCTTATTAGTTACTCCCTTATGTCTGATAGTGCCACTTTCTTTGAAAATTTTCTTTTATGAGGTATATGTGTATCTTAATTATTTGACAATATCCAAGAATATTTTTATGATGACACTATAATGAGAATGCTTTATCGATAAAAGATTAATGTTGGTTTGAATTTTGCATTTGAAACATTGATTCTGAATGGAAAACAACAGAACAAACAAATTCCATGAGCCATCTTAGTACTACTACTTCATCCAACTTGGTAATCAGCCTATGAGAAATCGAACAATTTCTTGTGACTTTAGGATTCATGCTAAGCATGTGGGTTTCAAAGTCATACGCTTAGTTACAAAGCCAACCTTATACTGATTAATACACAATTTTTGACTTCACGCACTGTCCATTTAGCATTTTAAAGCAGTCATAGTATGTTCAGGAATTCTAGGGGGCGAGGGAAAGAGTGAGGGATGCCCCTCGAGATGTGCGGTGTCGCTAAACAATAATTAGCATGGGTCTGAGTTGACATATATATATACAATTTCAATTTGAGATTGACAGAGTATAAAATTGTTTGAGATTGTATTTTTTTGTAATGGACAAATTATTGATTATACGAAAATTAATATAATTGTGTTCAGGTTTGAGATGTTTATTCTGAATGACAAAAAAAAGGCATTGAGAAATCTGAAAATTAATAGAAAGAACTAATTTCATTATAAAAAATTAATTTTTATTTGTAATTTTTTTAGCCACGGCAAAAACCGTCACTGTTTTTTCAATTTGATTTACAACTTAGCGACGGGTTTCATGCCGTCCCTAAATAGCCATGGCAAACATCATCGCTAAATAGACACAACAAATATCGTCGCTATTTTTCATTTTGCGATAGCCTTAGCCGAAATTTTAAACAACTTTAGCGATGGAACTTTTCGACGTGTTTTAGCCGTTGCGAATTAGCTACGGGATAGTTTACCATTGTTGATTCAAATAGCGACGATTTCATTGTTGATTCAAATTGCGACGGTTGTTGAGCTGTTGCTAATTCATTTTAGCTACGTTTTTTTTTACAATTAGCAACGGTTTTTAGCTTTCTTTGTAGTGTCGTTACATACTTAGCTTTAATGGTGATGGTTGTTGGGTTTTTATAGAAGCCAAAATTGTATCTTGATTTGGAAACAAAATTGTGTTCTTAAATGGGAATTAAAACCATATCCTGATTTCTGAATAAACTCGTTTCTTGACTAAACGCTAAACTTGTGTCCAATTCTAAATCTCAGGTGTGCTAGCACACAAATCAAATTGAATAAATAATCATTTGTTAAGATTTTTTTTGCATTTCTTCAGGGAACATTTACTTGGGAATCTAAGAATAGAGTTGAGTACATGTTGATCCTAGCGTAGTCATGCAATCATTTATCGGTACTTTTATTTTTATTGTTATTATGATTGTTTTTTTTTTTTTTGACAAAAAATATACATGATCATGCTCATTTATCAATATTCTTTATAGCATAGTGTATTCTGATTTATATTCACTGATTTTTGTGTGAATAATATTAATTAAAATAAAATATATTGTCACGTGAAGGTGTATTACTTTACTTTAGGCAGTCATTTTTTTGTTAGGGTAGGTTTTTTGACAATTTTACCCCTTTTATAAATGATGTTTGTTGTTGTGTTTTAAAGAGAATGAGTAAAATTGTAAAAAGACCCAACTCTAACAAAAAAAATGGTTGCCTAGCAAAACTGTTACTTTATTGAGATTTTGGGTGTACTACATTATTAATTAATACTTAATTAAGGGTATGTAATTTATAATTCCCAAAATCAATTCTTTCAACCTTAAGGATATATTAGATCATATTCTCTGTACTTTGAAACAAGCACATGATAGAACATGAGAAGGAAAATTTTGTTCTACTAAACTCATTTTCACTATTTTAAAAATTGTTAGGCGGGCGGTGAGCGGGGGATTCACGTCCAGAGGCTTAGGCTTTTTTTTTTTTTATGTATTATAAATTGTAATTTATAAAAGTTAAGTATAATAGCATGTAAATTACTTTCAATTTGATGCCAAAATACATAAGCAAAATGTATTTAAAAAAATAGTCTTGATTTTTTAATATTTTTGAACTGAAAAAAAAAAAAAAAAAAAAAAAAACTCAAAAACCTGCGGCTGCCTATGAGGATTTTTAGAACACTACACATTTTCCTTATGTTAGATTCCCTCTCTAAACTTATTGGTAATAAATAAAAATGGGAAAGTTATCTTTGGTAGTGATTTGGCACATCAAATTTGTATATCACGAAATCTTTAGAGTGCATGTGGTTCAGTCTTGTTGAGTCTAATAACAGTAAGCTACACGTAGTACACATACTATTTGAGTTGTTACGTGGGTTCTACTCTTTATGATCTCTGATAAAGGACCATGTTTAACCTGTGTGAAACTGTATACCTCATAATTGATTCGTGAGTACCCCACAAATATTGCATCAATGTCCAGAACGAAACCAGTAATTTGAAACAACAAAGCAACTGCTGTGCACCAATAGACAAAATAAGTGTCATTTTCTTGCTTTCTAACACAAGCTGTTTGGTAGACAGGCGTTGGATGCGCACATGCATTACTAGTTGTCTCTATGATACATCGTTTTCTAGTTGGTTAATCGTAGCAGATCAAGAAACTCAATAATGTTGCAACGTAGTCTATGCAACAATCTGGATTTAGTTGCTTGGATGCAGCAATCCCAGTTTAGGAGGTTCCTTGTATCACAATTATTTTGATGCTTATTTTCTCGACCTTTATAAATTTGTAGATTTTCTTGTAGGAAAGTATATTTTGCTCTTATGAATTTGAGGACCACATTTCATTTAGCTACCAGAGTCCTGACCAATCATTCCCTACCAAACATAAATGTATTATTTATGATCATGTACGATTCACATTTCAGAACCAATATAAGTCAATAGAGCATAGCTGTTGATCGAGACTTGTTACCCAACTTATTAGGGTTTGTTGGGATCCCTAGAGAAACCATTGGATTGTTATATATTCCCTAATAACTAAAATGTTATGACAATAAATAAATGGGATTAGAATAAAATGTGATTGATATTTTGCTTAGTTTAGAAAGTAGGTATTAAGATCAGACAGTTGGACCATATGGTTCTTACCTATCTTGATTTAATTTTGATTTTGAAGGTGTATTAAGTAATCAAAGATGAGTATATTGACTATTAAATTATCGGTCTGGCTGATTAGGCAAAACACATTCAAAGGCTGCCTTGTTTGGATAGTATCCAATTGTGAATAATGTTCATTTGGTATCGACTCAATGTATGGTTATTCTAATGTCACTAAAGTAGTTGTTCTGTCCTCATCGTGACATTCTTTCAATGTGATTTGTTGTTTATAAAAAAAAAGGGGAATAATGGATATGCAGATAATTTATATATTGATATTGCATTTAAATGATATTTGAGTCCATGATATCCTTTGCTGCATTTCCTGTTATGTGTGATAATGTATGGTTCTTAGTGTGTGATTTCAATGGAAGCTTCCAGTGGTGAATTTGAACATGTAAATGAGAAACTTAAAACCTCAGTCACATTTTCAATATAACTTGGCTCTGTTTGTCTTTCATTTAAGTAGAATCACATTTCAGAAAAGAACTTGGCTAGTAACAACTTGGTATTTGAGGCTCAAGATCATTTCAATCTCACATTTTCCAGTGTATCTCCCACTTTCTCTCCATTCCTAAGAAGATACTCCTTATATAGATAGACTGATGAAAATTAGGGTTACATGTGCGTACCTTTCTCATCCATTTTGTTCACCTTATATAGTGAGTGTTTCACTCCTTTACCGATTCTATTGTTGAAGGCGTGATGGAGGGAGGAGATTTTGTTTAGAATTTTACCCGTCCATGACCGAGTTTCCGTAGGCACTTGACTCTCTTTGAGATCCAATACTTGATTAGACCAAGAGTTGTGTAGAAGGATCCTCGACTGCTATAGTCCAGAGATCTATGTTCGGGCCTTATTGTCCTGAACCAAATTCCAATATTTGCGCTACATTGGGTTTGCGTAATCTGAGCTTGGGTGCATGACTTACGAGCTAAACAATAATTAGCATGGGTCTGAGTTGGACTTGGGCATGTCTTAGATCAACTGAGACCTTTTCGCATTAGGATTGACCTATTCCACATATATGACTGTGGTTGGTTGACTATTTGATGTCTCGTCATATTTTATAGGCATGAAGAGTGGTTCTTCTTTCTTTTGATTGGGAGCAATATTATTGATGGAAATTTGGTATGATCCTCTGTAATACAAATATGAAACCGTAATATTCCCAATACCAGGGAAACTCCCTTCTATGACAACTTTTCGCTCTCTCCATAATGCAGCTCCAATCTAGAAGTGCCTAACCCAATTGCCCAAACCTGCTCAGCACTATCCCAGTACCAGGGAAACTGCTCAGCACTATCCCAGTACCAGGAAACTGCTGCTCTGGTTAAAATGGACTAAAGCTCTGCCAACTGCAAAGGAAATTGTAGAGGAGGGTATGCCCATTGTTTTAGACTAAAATTTGAGTTTTAGACTTGCTCTGTTTTATTAGTGTTGAAGCTCATCGTGCAAAGGTTATTTTTTCTTATTTATTTATTTATTTATTATCAAAGTAAGCAGCAGCTTCATGTGCTCTATACATTCTATATATCTGCAACCGTGTCATTGTTTCTATTACAAGAGTGAGAAGCTTCATTTGCTTTGATATGAAGATGAATATACTACAGACGAGCTATGTTAAAATTCCCCCTCAATGATATATTAGCTCTGTCTTGCTACTTCAGACAACGTATATTCTTAAAGTCGGTTGTCTTCATTTTATAAATGTTACAACTTCATCTCATCATATAACATAAATAAGCTAAACTTCATTTTGTTTATAAAGCAGATTCAGGTTGAATTGGAAAAAAAAAAAAAAAAAACATGTCATTGTTGCATAAAGAGAGATTTAAAAACTGTCACCTTCCAGAAATTTAAAACCTGAGTCAGGGGCTAAGCTAAATTTTCAATATTCAGTAAGAGCCCTTTTAGGGGCTAAGCTATAGAATTTAACACCCATCCCTCGCCCCATAGAATTTCTGATTCAGTAATTATGTTTGACTTTTCATTCAAGTCTAATCATATTTCATACAAGAAATTGATAGCTTATAAGTTTTGATATTTGATGCCGTGTTTGGTTGAAAAGAAACAACTCCTAGGGAAACATTGAAAAGGTGGAACAAAGAAAATAAAATAAGATAAGATAAATAAACACTAGAGATCAATATGAATATTAATCATCAAATTCATTATGAAGAAAAACTTCCACATACATGCATACAACAAGAAGAAACTAAAATTCCTCCCTACCAGCAACTTTTGAAATCTTGCAGCATGACCGAACAAATGCCAAACAACTTTATCTAGTAGTTGGCCAAATGTTATTCTGTCATACTTTTCATGGCCCAAAGGTGATTCAAAAGATTATGATAATTCCAGAGATATAGTTTGCATGGTAGGACGATGTTCGGGATTGACATGTAAGCATGAAATAGCCAATTGTACAATAAAAATGACATCCTCGAGGATTTGATCTGCAGGGGGTGGAATGCGTTGGTCTAGTATATCCTTCAAGGGAATGTTTTGAACCAATGTAACGGAAGAGATGAGATCCTGATGATGTCTTCCCATTATCACTTCCAATGACAGCACCCCAAAGCTGTATATGTCACATTTTTCGGTCACCCTCATTGTGAAAGCAAGCTCTGCAAGAAAGAAAATTGTTTTTGTTATTTGCATTTTATGTCAGTTACACGTCATAAATTTTGGTACGTAGTTCAAATAGTTTCTTGTACATATAAATTTTTGTAACAATCTCTTATATCCAATAAAAACTGAAAAGTAATTAATCAAAAAATGACTGCAACTTCATTTCTAATTTGTACATAAATGTACCGAATATATCATAGTTAACTAACTATTCACGTCTATGGAACAAAAAAAAAAAAGGAAGAGGGAGTTGAGTGAAATAATGAGTCTTATAATTGACGAGATGGAATATATGATGTTACATGGGGCTAGATATCCATACGTTCCTGCAAGTGTCGTCCAATTAGATGAGTCCGGCTTTAGAATTCTTGCAATACCAAAATCTGAAACAAATGCCTCATACTCTGAATTCAACAAAACATTGTTACTGGACAAGTCTCGATGAACAATCGGTGGCGAGCAATGATAGTGTAGAAACGATAAGGCACGCGCTACACATTTGACAACATTTGTTCTTTTGGACCAATCCATCTTCTGTGCAGCTTCATCATCAGTCAATATCTTAGCTAGACTCCCCATCTCCAAATACTCGTAAATCAAAAATGAGTGTCGAACATGTGAACATAACCCGTACAACTTCACAATGTTCCCGTGTCGAACTTCTGCTAATACATGCATCTCATTTTGGAATGATCTGAAATCAACCAAATCACTATCTTCTATAGGGTGCAGTTTCTTTACAGCCACTACTTGACCTGAGGATAGTTCTGCTTTATAAACATTTCCATATCCTCCACTGCCAATACAGTACTTGGAGTCGAAGTCATCTGTCGCTGCAATGATGTCATCATATACCATTTTCCCATCATAATTCTACACACAAAACAAATTTATGGGTACTTCACTCTGCGATCCATTCTTCTCTTTTAACTTCCAATGACGATTCAAATAAAAAAATCCGACAAGAGAAAATACAAGAAAAAGTGTTCCCAAGAACGAAAAAATGGCAATAACCACGATTCCGATCTTCCTATTATTTGTACAATCTTTGTTGGTTGCTGCTAAGAACTGACAAGGTTTCAAGCCTTTGATGCCACCACACAAGGCTTTGTTATTTTTGAAAGCATCTACGGAGGTTTTCTGAAAAGCTTTGTTATCTGGGAGAGGGCCTTCCAAGTCATTGTAAGAAACATCAACGAATTCCAAACTGATCATCTCACTAAAAGATGAAGGAATTTGACCAGATAACCTATTATGTGAAAGATTCAACATCTCCAAGTTTTTCAGCTGGCTCAATTCTTGTGGTATCTCTCCGTTAACTGTGTTTTGGCTGAGATCAAGTAGTATTTGTAAGGAAGATAACTTACCCAATTGTGGCGGAATGCTCTCATTGAATTGGTTTCTACTGAAATCTAAGTGTAGCAATTTAGAACAACTCCCTATTTGATTGGGTATGGGGCCACTCATTTCATTAGAAGAAAGATCAAGACCTTCAAGACTGGACAACATCCCCATCTCAGGCGGAATCAGACCATGCAATCGATTATGACTCAAATTCAACTTACACAAAGAGATCATCTTCCCGACTTCTTTCGGTATTGTTACTTGTAAATGATTTGAGGAAAGGTCGAGCAATTGTAGTCTAGTTAACTCAGCAAACATACCAGCTAGCCCGCCAGTAAATTCATTGTTAGAGAGTTTCACGCTTGATAGCCGATGCCACCGCCCCCAATTTCGTGGAAGCTCCCCATGCAATTGGTTATGACTCAAATCAATGTATTCCACATTGTGATAATCACTAATCAGGAATTGTGATATATCTCCAAAGAGTTTATTCTCATCCAGGCGAATTCTTTTTAAGCTTCTGCAATTTGTCAAGCCTTCAAAGACTAGACTTGTAAGTTGGTTCTGATGTGCTGAGAAGTATACGAGTGACCCACCGTTGCACAATACATGTTGTGATAAGTCACCAGTGAACTTGTTATGATACAGTTGCAGATCAGACAAATTTGTCAGGTTGCCTATTTCTTGAGGAATTGAACCAGTGAGATTGTTTTCACTCAATTCTAAGTACACCAAGGACTTGAGCTTTCCAAATTCTAAAGGAACGTGGCCAGAAAGTGCATTGGTGTAAAGGTATAGAGTGGTCAGTTTAGTCAAATTACCAAGAGATGGGGGGATCGAACCGATGAGATTATTCATATACAACTCCAAGCCCACAAGAGATTTGAGATTTCCTATTTCTGAAGGAATGCGGCCAGAAAGTGCATTGGTGTAAAGGTATAGAGTGGTCAGTTTAGTCAAATTACCAAGAGATGGGGGGATCGAACCAGTGAGATTATTGATAGACAACTCCAAGTTCACAAGAGATCTGAGATTTCCTATTTCTGAAGGAATGTGGCCAGAAAGTGCATTGGTGTGAAGGTATAGAGTGGTCAGTTTAGTCAAATTACCAAGAGATGGGGGGATCGAACCAGTGAGATTATTAATACCCAGCTCCAAATCCACAAGAGATCTGAGATTTCCTATTTCTGAAGGAATGTGGCCAGAAAGTGCATTGGTGTGAAGGTATAGAGTGGTCAATTTAGTCAAATTACCAAGAGATGGGGGGATCGAACCAGTGAAATTATTAATACCCAGCTCCAAATCCACAAGAGATCTGAGATTTCCTATTTCTGAAGGAATGCGGCCAGAAAGTGCATTGGTGTCAAGGTATAAAGTGGTCAGATTATTCAAATTACCAAGAGATGGGGGGATCGAACCAGTGAGATTATTAATACCCAGCTCCAAATCAACAAGAGATCTGAGATTTCCTATTTCTGAAGGAATGCGGCCAGAAAGTGCATTAGTGTAAAGGTATAGAGTGGTCAGTTTAGTCAAATTACCAAGAGATGGGGGGATCGAACTAGTGAGATTATTAATACCCAGCTCCAAATCCACAAGAGATCTAAGATTTCCTATTTCTGAAGGAATGCGGCCAGAAAGTGCATTGGTGTGAAGGTATAGAGTGGTCAGTTTAGTCAAATTACCAAGAGATGGGGGGATCGAACCAGTGAGATTATTAATACCCAGCTCCAAATCCACAAGAGATCTGAGATTTCCTATTTCTGAAGGAATGCGGCCAGAAAGTCCATTGGTGTAAAGGTATAGAGTGGTCAGATTAGTCAAATTACCAAGAGATGGGGGGATCGAACCAGTGAAATTATTGGTAGACAACTCCAAGTCCACAAGAGATCTGAGATTTCCTATTTCTGAAGGAATGCGGCCAGAAAGTGCATTGGTGTCAAGGTATAGAGTGGTCAGATTAGTCAAATTACCAAGAGATGGGGGGATCGAACCAGTGAGATTATTGGTAGACAAGTTCAAGTTCACAAGAGATTTGAGATTTCCTATTTCAGAAGGAATTTCTCATAAAAAATGATTGGATGAAAGATCGAGAATATTAAGTCGAGAAAGATTACCAATATGAATTGGAATAGTCCCGAAAAGGGTGTTATGGCTGAGATTTAAGTGGAGGAGGTATGGAAGAAATGAGAAGTCAAAAGCATGAAGAGTACCCACCAAACCCAAGTTTGGCAGAGATAAATCAACCACTTTATGATTCTTGTTGCAAGAAACCCCGAGCCAAGTGCATGCATTAGTGTTGGAGGAAGAATTCCATGAAGGGAGGAGATGAGAATTATTGTGAAGACTGGCTTTCCATTTGAGTAGAACACTAGCTTCTTCAGTTGTAACAACATTTGTAAAGTTGGCTGGCATAACAAGGAAAGGGGCTGAACCCATGCAACACAATGTAATGAGAACCAATAAAGCAATCATTGTGAAGAGAGAGAGAGAGTGAAATAGAAAGAGGGTATTACTGACTCGCTTTGTTTAGGTTTAGCTAAGGAGTTCAAAATATTTATAGACACAATTTGAGGATGAGGCATAGGCGTCATATCATTGGGATTTCAATCATGTGCCATGGAGCATACTATACTATATTCAGTTTTTTAAAATATCTTTTTGGTGTTGTTAACCTAAAAAAATCTCTGTGAACATCCTTGCATGTCATCCTCTTTCCTCATTGTGTCCTTTTCTAGTTGACATAGCATGTGGACAATGGAAACATGCATATCTTTAATAAAGATTGAGACATTTAACTTACACTGAATAAGAAAGGATTGAGAAAGTCATTCCAAGTCTTTGCAATTTGTATGTGCTTATGTAGGATTAAGTGGTTATATAAATGGCAAGACCTTGAAGCTAAATATGCCAAGCTAGAATCCATGGATCCACTCCGTTAGTAGGGTGAACATCCTCAATTGACATAGTCATTGCATATCTTTAATAGAGATTGAGACAGTAACTTGCACTGAATAAGAAAGCATTAAGAGTCATTCCAAGTCTACAATTTGTATGTGATAAGGTAGGGTTGAGTAGTTATATAAATGCAAGACCTTGAAGCTAAACCGGACAAACTCGAATCCATCAATCCACTCCAATAGTAGGGTGAACATGACGGATTGACATAGTCATTACATATCTTTAATAGAAATTGAGACAATAACTTACACTAAATAAGAAAGGATTGAGAGTCATTCCAAGTCTGCAATTTGTATGTGCTAAGGTAGGGTTGAGTGGTTATATAAATGGCAAGACCTTGAAGCTAAACCGGACAAACTCGAATCCATCAATCCACTCCATTAGTAGGGTATTTAATAGAGATTGAGACAATAACTTACACTGAATAAGAAAGGATTGAGAGTCATTCCAAGTCTGCAATTTGTATGTGCTAAGGTAGGGTTGGGTGGTTATATAAAAGGCAAGACCTTGAAGCTAAACCGGACAAACTCGAATCCATCAATCCACTCCATTAGTATGGTGAACACGACGGATTAACATAGTCATTGCATATCTTTAATAGAGATTGAGACATTAACTTATAATGAATAAGAAAGGACTGAGAGTCATTCAAAGTCTGCAATTTGTATGTGATAAGGTAGGGTTGAGTGATTATTTAAATGGCATGACCTTGAAGCTAAACCGGACAAACTCGAATCCATCAATCCACTCCATTAGTAGGGTGAACTCGACGGATTGACATAGTCATTGCATATCTTTAATAGAGATTGAGACAATAACTTACATTTAATAAGAAAGGATTGAGAGCCATTCCAAGTCTGCAATTTGTATTCGCTAAGGTAGGGTTGAGTGGTTATATAAATGGCAAGACCTTGAAGCTAAACCGGACAAACTCGAATCCATCAATCCACTCCATTAGTTGGGTGAACACGATGGATTGACATAGTCATTGCATATCTTTAATAGAGATTGAGACATTAACTTACACTGAATAAGAAAGGATTGAGAGTCAGTCCAAGTCTGCAATTTGTATGTGAGTGTTTATATAAATGGCAAGACTTTGAAGCTAAACCGGACAAACTCGAATCCATCAATCCACTCCGTTAGTAGGGTCTTTAATAGAGATTGAGACAATAACTTACACTGAATGAGAAAGGATTGAGAGTCATTTTAAGTCTGCAATTTGTATGTGCTAAGGTAGGGTTGAGTGGTTATATAAATGGCAAGACCTTGAAGCTAAACCGGACAAACTCGAATCCATCAATCCACTCCATTAGTAGGGTGAACACGACGGATTGACATAGTCATTACATATCTTTAATAGAGATCGAGACAATAACTTACATTGAATAAGAAAGGATTGAAAGTCATTCCAAGTCTTCAATTTGTATGTTCTAAGGTAGGGTTGAGTGGTTATATAAATGGCAAGACCTTGAAGCTAAACCGGACAAACTCGAATCCATCAATCCACTCCATTAGTAGGGTCTTTAATAGAGATTGAGACAATAACTTACACTGAATAAGAAAGGATTGAGAGTCATTCCAAGTCTGCAATTTGCATGTGCTAAGGTAGGGTTGTGTGGTTATATAAATGGCAAGACTTTGAAGCTAAACCGAACAAACTCGAATCCATCAATCCACTCCATTAGTAGGGTCTTTAATAGAGATTGAGACAATAACTTACACTGAATAAGAAAGGATCGAGAGTCATTTTAAGTCTGCAATTTGTATGTGCTAAGGTAGGGTTAAGTGGTTATATATATGGCAAGACCTTGAAGCTAAACAGGACAAATTAAATTCATCAATCCACTCCATTAGTAGGGTGAATTAATTTACATAGTCATTGCATATCTTTATTCTTTATTAGAGATGGGCTTGTCTAATTGGCGAGGAAACGGGCGAGGGAGGGAGGTGAAACCCTCCACCCCCCTCGAGATGTGCGCATTCACACATCTCGAGGGTGATCGAGGGTTCCACCCCCTCCCTCGCCCGTTTCCTCGCCAATTAGAGTTTCCCATTAGAGATTGAGACAATATTTTTCTTTGAGAAAAGATCTACTAAAAACATATTCATTCCCTTGAGATTCATAAGTATTAGATATACTTTTACGCAGATCAACAAGTACTACTTGTTCATGTCTAGTACGAGCTTATATATATATATATATACATATACATGTACTAGCCACAAAAACTCTTTACAAAATAACACAAGAAGAATGAACTGATGGAGGGGTTCTTCAGTAGCTAAAGTTGTTAGGAGTAACACAATTTCCCTTGATCTTAATCAACAAGCTTTTTTTATTTATTTATTTATTTATTTATTTTTTTAAGAAAAACGAGCGGGGTTATTTAGGATCCCCGAACCTAAGAAATGAATTACAAGCACTCATACATTCACTCGTTACAGCATCCACAGGACAAAAAACTTGCTTAAAATCTACAACTAAGAACCTAATTAGTTCTAGAATCACCGTCTCCAAGTTGGGGAGTAACCCTGCAAAGTGTTCTGCTACTAAAGTAGTTGCATGATAGATCTGCCATAACTTGTCTTCCTCATAAGTACCAATCAATCCTTTAATCACTCTCATGACGTGATTTATACCTAATGTGGGCCCCAGGATGTACGAGAAGTCGTCGTAAGGATACGAACCACAATGAATCCTGATATAAAAACCATTGAATGCTAGCACTAAGCTAGCATCCATACAAGGTTCTAATAAGCATTTGCATTTTACTTGTATTATCATCAGCAGTTACCTGAATTTAGGATTTGTCTTCTTGCTTCGAGAGGACCTTCGAGGAACATCTGCCGTGGGAGTCTGTATTGTGGTAACCTCCCGTTCTTTTTCACTAGTGATTTGCCCTATTGTCTGCTTATTCTCACTTAATGCAAGAGGTTTAGGCCATTGGGTACATGAATATCTTGTTGATAAGGAAATTGTTGAGGAGGGCGGTATGCATAAAATTTGGTTAAAATGGACTAAAGCTCTCTTCGTAGTGTTGAAGCCCATTGTGCAAAGGTTATTTTTTCTTATTTATTTATTTTTTATAAAAGTAAGCAGTGGCTTCATGTGCTCTATACATTCTATATATCTGCAACCGTGTCATCGTTTCTATTTGATGTCTCATCATATTTTATAGGCATGAAGAGTCTTCTTCTCTCTTTTGATTGGGGGCAATATTATTGATGGAAATTTGGTATAGTCCTCTCTAATACAAATATGAAAGCGTAATATTCCTGGTACCAGGGAAACTCCCTTCTATAACAACTCTTCGCTCTCTCCAATCTAGAAGTGCCTAACCCAATTGCCTAAACCTGCTCAGCACTATCCCAGTACCAGGGAAACTGCTGCTCTGGTTAAAATGGACTAAAGCTCTGCCCACTGCAAAGAAAATTGTAGAGGAGGGCGGTATGCATAAAATTTGCTTTGATATGAAGATGAATATACTACAGACGATTTATGGCAAAAGTCCCCCTTCAATGATATATTAGCTCTGTCTTGCTACTTCAGACAAGGTATATTCTTAAAGTAGGTTGTCTTCATTTTATAAATGTTACAACTTCATCTCATCATATAACATAAATAAGCTAAACTACAAATCAGACTGGATAAAGCAAATTCAGGTTGAACTCGGAAAGAAAAAAAAAAAAAAAAACATGTCATTGTTGCATAAAGAGAGATTTAAATATTCAATATTCTGAAATTGATAAATATTCAATATTCAGAAATTGATAAATTTAAATATTGAATATTGAATATTGAATATTGAATATTCAGATATTGATAAATTGATAAACATGTCATTGTTGCATAAGCTGAATTTTCAATATTCAGAAATTGATAAATTATAAGTTTTGATATTTGATGCCGAGTTTGGGTTAAAAGAAACAACTCCTAGGGAAACATTGAAATGGTGGAACAAATAAAATAAAATAAGATAAAAAACACTAGAGATCGATATGAATATTAATCATCAAATTCATTATGAAGAAAAACTTCCACATACATGCATACAACAAGAAGAAACTAAAATTCCTCGCTACCAGCAACTTTTGAAATCTTGCAGCATGACTGAACAAATGCCAAACAACTTTATCTAGCAGTTGGCCAAATGTTATTCTGTCATACTTTTCATGGCCCAAAGGTGATTCAAAAGATTATGATAGTTTCCAGAGATATAGTTTCCATGGTAGGACGATGTTGAAAGAAACTCATACTGGTAACTGTTGAAAGAAAGCAGTGCCATGTCCAAAATTTAACCAGATTAATTTGGAAACAGAACATAAAAACTAGGGAAAGCAGCAGAGTCTTTGGGGAATAAAGTTTGTTTGGTAGTAAATGTCAGACCCTGAAGATTTCACACAGTACTTGTTTCATGCATAGGGATGGCATATCCCCGAGAGTGGCATAGAAACGTACAAGGTGGGCATAATCTTATTACTCAAATCCCCAACTTATGTCTCCGTCTACAATATCCTGTTAACAAATTCACCATATATATTCAAATGATCCAACCTGCTGATATGTTATTTTAATTTTCAATTTTCTTTTCCTTTAGAGGTTACTGAACAATTTGTTGTGGAAGTTGCACTTTTGTGAAAGGAACTATACCAATATAGTGCTTTGCATCTTTCTTTGAGGACCTATGAAGTTCATCTGCACGCATGCGAAGTTCGTCACTGCAGCGCCACATAGACAACTGCAAAAGCAACCAGTAAAAATAAGTTCGAAAGTCAAAACAAAAATATATAATTACCACAAAAATGGATCTATTTCACACCTCAAACATCAGCTCTTCAATCTGAGAATAGTACAGGTTAGCAGCCATCAACCTAGCCAATAGGCACACGTCCCTTGTAACCTCAGGAGTTACCCTTGGGTTTCCTACATTCAATATGAAATAAATAGTGAGCTAGGACATTCTCATGAAATGCTAAAGAAGATTTCATATTTGCAATATGGATTGCCATACTCCAATACTAAGAATATTAAAATACTTATATCTCCTGCAGAAAGAAAACAGCAGAAACAATTATAATTGATTGAAAAATTAAAGAAATAATATGCTTTACAGTCCAGATAGACAGAGTGACTAAGCCACTTTGGAAATCCCTGCACTATCTTGTAAGTCTTCAAGTAAGGTGTGGCCAAAATAGAGAATGCCAAAGACTAAGTTTCAAGAGAACTAAACTAATGAGAATGATATTCAACAAACAGAAGTTACGACTACTGTTGCAAGAAACCCAATGCATGTATTATTTGATTCCTTGAATTACTATTCTCCTCCCACAAACAAAAAAAGGCACCGGTTTTGATGAAATGAAATGAACAATGTGAATTGTATTAGAGGTAGAAAATGCAAATGAAAATGATTCTGAATAAAATTAAATTCCCCAAGCAGAACGCACAACGTTACAAGTTCTTCATTTAATAGAAACCTGCTGCATGTAATCTTTGATTCCTTGAGTTGCCTTCCCCCTCCCACAACAAAATCCCACTAATTTCAATTTTTGATAATGAAACTTAACAATGTGAAATAGTCAATTGTACAATAAAAATGACATCCTCGAGGACTTGATCTGCAGAGGGAGTAATGCGTTGGTCTAGTATATCCTTCAAGAGAATGTTTTGAAACAATGTAACGGCAGAGATGAGATCCTGATGATGTCTTCCCATTATCACTTCCAATGATAGCACCCCAAAGCTGTATACGTCACATTTTTCGGTCACCCTCATTGTAAAAGCAAGCTCTGCAAGAAAGAAAATTGTTTTTTGTTATTTGCATTTTATGTCAATTACACGTCATAAATTTTGGTACGTAGTTCAAATAGTTTTTTGAACATATAAATTTTTGTAACAATCTCTTATATTCAATAAAAACTGAAAAGTAATTAATCAAAAAATAACTGCAACTTCATTTCTAATTTGTACATAAATTTACTGAATATATCATAGTTAACTAACTATTCACGTTTATGGAACAAAAAAAAAGGAAGAGGGAGTTAAGTGAAATAATAAGTCTTATAATTGACGAGATGGAATATGTGATGTTACCTGGGGCTAGATATCCATACGTTCCTGCAAGTGTCATCCAATTAGATGAGTCCGGCTTTAGAATTCTTGCAATACATAAATCTGAAACAAATGTCTCATACTCTGAATTCAACAAAACATTGTTACTGGACAAGTCTCGATGAACAATCGGTGGCGAGCAATGATGGTGTAGATACGATAAGGCACGCGCTACACATTTGACCACATTTGTTCTTTTGGACCAATCCATCTTCTGTGTAGCTTCATCATTAGTCAAGATCTTAGCTAGACTTCCCATCTCCAAATACTCATAAATAAAAAATGAGTGTCGAACATGTGAACATAACCCGTACAACTTCACAATGTTTCGTTGTCGAACTTCTGCTAATACATGCATCTCATTTTGGAATGATCTCAAATCAACCAAATCACTATCTTCTATAGGGTGCAGTTTTTTTACAGCCACTACTTGACCTGTGGATAGTTCTGCTTTATAAACATTTCCATATCCTCCACTGCCAATACAGTACTTGGAGTCGAAGTCATCTGTCGCTGCAATGATGTCATTATATACCATTTTCCCATCATAATTCCACACACAAAACAGATTTTGGGTACTTCACTCTGCGATCCATTCTTCTCTTTTAACTTCCAATGACGATTCAAATAAAAAAATCCGACAAGAGAAAATACAAGAAAAAGTGTTCCCAAGAACGAAAAAATGGCAATAAACACGATTCCGATCTTCCTATTATTTGTACAATCTTTGTTGGTTGCTGCTAAGAACTGACAAGGTTTCAAGCCTTTGATGCCACCACACAAGGCTTTGTTATTTTTGAAAGCATCTACGGAAGTTTTCTGAAACGCTTTGTTATCTGGGAGAGGGCCCTCCAAGTCATTGTAAGAAACATCAACGAATTCTAAACTGATCATCTCACTAAAAGATGAAGGAATTTGACCAGATAACCTATTATGTGAAAGATTCAACTTCTCCAAGTTTTTCAGCTGGCTCAATTCTTGTGGTATCTCTCCGATAACTGTGTTTTTGCTAAGATCAAGTAGGATTTGTAAGGAAGATAACTTACCCAATTGTGGGGGAATGCTCTCATTGAATTGGTTTCTACTGAAATCTAAGTGTAGCAATTTAGAACAACTCCCTATTTGATTGGGTATGGGGCCACTCATTTCATTAGAAGAAAGATCAAGACCTTCAAGACTGGTCAACATCCCCATCTCAGGCGGAATCATACCATGCAATCGATTATGACTCAAATTCAACTTAAACAAAGAGATCATCTTCCCGACTTCTTTCGGTATTGTTACTTGTAAACGATTTGAGGAAAGGTCGAGCAATTGTAGTCTAGTTAACTCAGCAAACATACCAGCTAGCCCGCCAGTAAATTCATTGTTAGAGAGTTTCATGCTTGATAGCCGATGCCACCGCCCCCAATTTCGTGGAAGCTCCCCATGCAATTGGTTATGACTCATATCAATGTATTCCACATTGTGATAATCACTAATCAAGAATTGTGATATATCTCCAAAGAGTTTATTCTCATCCAGGCGAATTCTTTTTAAGCTTCTGCAATTTGTCAAGCCTTCAAAGACTAGACTTGTAAGTTGGTTCTGATCTGCTGAGAAGTATACGAGTGACCCACCGTTGCACAATACATGTTGTGACAAGTCACCAGTGAACTTGTTATGATACATTTGCAGACTGGACAAATTTGTCAGGTTGCCTATTTCTCGAGGAATTGAACCAATGAGATTGTTTTCACTCAAGAACAAGTACACCAGAGACTTGAGCTTTCCAATTTCTAAAGGAATGTGGTCAGAAAGTGCATTGGTGTAAAGGTCTAGAGAAGTCAGAGATTTGAGATTTCCTATTTCAGAAGGAATGTGACCAGAAATTAAGCTTATTACTGAAAAGGTATAGAGTGCTCAGCTTAGTCAAATTACCAAGAGATGAGGGGATTGAATCAATGAGATTATTGGTAGACAAATCCAAGTTCACAAGAGATCTGAGATTTCCTATTTCTGAAGGAATGCGGCCAGAAAGTGCATTGGTGTAAAGGTATAGACTTGAGATCCGTTAACCGATCAATTACACCATGGATAGTTTTCACTGGGTAGGCATGAGAAAACCTATTCATTCTTATAATATGTAGAAAGAGATATTTGAGGTTGAGCTAACCATTGAAATTTTTTATTCTTTAGACATAGACCAATGTATTCATCTCTCTCGTCAAGTGTGGATACTAATTTTGTTCAAGCTGTAGAGCCATTGCTATTGCAAAACCAGGTGAGCTTTTGTGCATGTGTGTGGCGTGCATGTGCATGTGCATGTTGTGATACTAAATTAGGTTGATTTGGTTCTATGGGGGCATGTGCATAACTATGAGAGAACATGTGATGTTTATCAAAATGAATGCAAGGGCATCCCTAGCAAAGGTGGAGATGGGATTGACACGTACGACATTAGCAATTACATAGCTCCAGTTCATGCTGTGATTGGCATGGCAGGCTTCTCATTGGACGATTTTCCCAGTTCATGTTGTGATTGGCGGATGGTACCACTAGGTCATGGGTTCAAACCCAGCTTGCGGCATCTTTATGGGTTCTGGAATCCTATAAAAACCTTGCTTGCCTTTCAAAAAAAAAAAGTATTGTAAGTCCTTTTCTTTAATTTAAGCTACAACTTTTATAATTAAACACAATTTATTTCATTGATGAAATTATTTTTATGAAACTGAACATGAATGCTCAGGGTCCTAGCTGGAGCTTATCAAGGGTACAAGCATTTGGGTACTTTAGAGTACATGCCACAAGGCAAAACATGACAATGGAGGTATGTAGACAATCTATATACCCTATTTGGTTCAATTATGATTATCAAATAAGATTGTTTTCGAAGAATCTAACCCCCATTCATGTATCATTGTTGTTTATGATTTCAGCTTGTGAACTCAAATACAGGGAAGGTTGAGAATAGCTTCCGTATCACCAAATGATAAGTCATGTAAGGTCAGCTTGGAACAATTGAGTTAGGTCTATAAAGGACTGATTATTCAGAGCTATATGGTATAATTTTGTAATTTGAATGGATGTGGAAATCATTAAGAGGGTGTTTTCTAAAAAAAAAAAAAGAGTTATGTTGTTCACAATTAGACTTATAGTTAAGAGGGTTATTATTTTTTTCATCCATAACATTCTTTCTGCTATATAAAAAGCAATGAGTGAATTTTGTGAGAAAATATAAGAAAGATAATAGTAAATATCTCAAGTTCATTCTAGACAACTGAGGCGACATGAGCCAAGTTAATCTGTGGCCTCAGCATCAGCCACCTCCCCATTTGGTAGTGTAAGAGCTTATAAATAGGCTCCCAAATTTAAATTTGGAATTTAGGCATCCGAAAAAAACACAAACACACACCCTGCAGTGCATCCAGAAAGACGCTTGAAAAAGCCAAGTTCTAGAAATCCATATGCAATCAGCAAGTTTGCTAATCTGAAGCTTCCTGAAATCCGAAGTTACAAAATCTGAAACTTGTAAGAATCTTTGTAATCAGTATCTTAAGTGATAGCAATGTTTCTGGTGTGATGTAAGTAATCATTGACCCATTGTACATTCAGATCAGTTCGTTTTTTAGCTTGGGGGGTTGCTCTGCATAACAAGGTGGTATTTGAGCTGTTTGGCACAACACGTTACATCATTGCACACCCACACCCACCCACACCCACACCCACACCCACACATGTATATACAGGTTGTGGACCTTCAGGTGAGTAATTAGATTGACCAAGAGAATCATCATAAATGATTTAAAGAGAGATAGTTGAATTAAAAGAGAGAGAGAGAGAGGGAATTGAATTATAAATGCAACAATTCTAGATGTCGAGGGTTTGGGCGAGGGATGGTGGGGCGCGCGTGTAGGAGGTGACGTGGTCAAAAAAAAAAAAAAAAAAGGGGGGGGGGAAATCGAAATTTTGGGGGAGAAGAATGAGGGAATCACATAGCTTAAGCCTTCTTCTCCCCATTCCATTTTCAATCCTCCCCATTTTCTTCCTCTCCCTCTCCCCATTTTCCATCTCTCGACAGGTCTCCTCCTCCCCTCTCCCCCAAACGGCGAAGCTCTCCCTCTCCACCTTCTCCCCATCATCGTCATCGACTCAAACGAAGGAGAAGAGAATAAGGTCAAACGAAGCCAGAGAAGAAGAAGGAGAAGAGAAGAAGCTCCCTCGCAAAAGGTAAACCCTGACTTAATTTTCCCACTCATTTTAGGTTTTTTGGTTTTAGGTTTTAGGTTTTAGGTTTTTTGATTTTTGATTTTCCCTTTACTTGCCTGTTTTAGGTTTTTGGTTTCGGACAAGAAGTTGGTGGGCAATCTGGTTTTCATCGCTCGGACGCAGAGGTAAGATTTCGGGCTCCATTTGTTCTTCTTTCGTTTCGTCTTCAGATCAGAGCTTCAATTTTTTGGGTTTGGGTTGGGTTTCAAATGTGATGAGCTTCTGTTTGGATTATTTCATGTATAGGGATGGAGAGGTTACCTTTCAGATCAGAGGGCTACAAATTTTGGACATGGCAAGGCCATAAGATTCACTACGTCGAACAAGGAGAAGGAGTTCCAATTGTTCTTATTCATGGGTTTGGAGCTTCTGCATTTCATTGGAGGTTTGTATGTTCTTGTCCATTTTGGTTGTGTCATCAAGTTCATCAATATGTTACAAGACTTTGGAGTAGAATAGTTTTACTCCAATAATTTGTTTTTCTTCATTTTGGTTCCTGATTCCTCATGATGGAATAAGTAATGAACCTTACTTGTATATCAATTTCTTTTGTTTATTTACTTTTATATATAATATTTATGGAAAATGTTGGGTTGGGTGTTATGTGATTAGACGACAGAAGTCTGAATATGACAAATGAATCTGAAATTAACAAGATTCATACAAACGGTGTTGAAATAGCATGAGGAAAAAGCTTTGGACCTTTGGCAAGCTCCCAAATATTTTGAATTGAGATGGAAACAAAAATTTGAGATAATGTTCTAAGAGGATACCTATAAAGTCGATGTTGGTTATGTTTGGGTCTCTCCTGTATCCCAAAGTTATTTGCATAACCCGTTGGTAAAAACATAAGCTTATTTTTACTGTGAAGTTCAAAGTTCCACTGGAATTTGGTTCATATATTTTTTTGGATGATTTGACACAGTTAGGACAGAATTATTGTAGCAAATTTGATTTGGATATTCAATTGAAATAACTCAGGCTGAGGCGGAGAGTGCTGTGGTTTTCATTAATCCTAAGAGCATCCACAGTAAGCTCATGGATGTGGCAAAACATGTTATCATTGAATAAACCAATTCATGGATTCTTATGACAAATTTAAAAGCTCTTCTTCTTTGAGTACTAACTCTATCTTTCTTATTGCATTTTTGAAACATGGCAACACAGATGAAAAATATACTCGGGAAATTATCGGTCAGGCTAGTTTTTTTTGGCTTTTATTTTTTTTGAAATGGATTTTGTCAAATGAACAGATACAACATACCAGAGTTGGCTAAAAGTTACAAAGTTTATGTTGTGGATTTGTTGGGGTTCGGCTGGAGTGAGAAAGCACTAATGGACTATGATGCCATGGATACTATGTGGGGTTGATGGATGATAAGAGGAATAGTGATTTGGTTTTCGAATAGATGTTTGGAGAGGAGAATAGAATGGGTTGTGATGTTATTGCCATTAGTGGATTCAACGAGCTTATTGATCTTCATTTGTTCTCTCATTGCAAGGTGAGTTTTCTTTAGATTTCATAATCTTTTCATTAGTTGGTCATATTACATGCACATAAAACATATATATACACTTTAGTTAATATTATACTAAATGACCTCACCCTCAATGAGTATATTTAGTACAGATATCTATATCCATTCGGCAAATTTAATAGGCTCACAAATGACCTCTAGATCACCACATGTACAGTTTGGTCCCCATTGAGTTCAACATAAATGTTAATTTGCCTATACTTTCTCTTTTCTATACTAAATATGCTTTACTTGCCATTTTTGGTCCAGGAGATTTATATGGTGAGCAGAACTGACAAGAGGAGCTGGAGCTACCTACCAAAAGAGAGATACCCAAAGCCATTAATCTTCCATGATGGAAGATTGGCCATCAAACCAACCCCACTTACCACTTTGGCCATCTTCATTTGGGTGCCTTTTGGTTTCTTTCTTGCCATTATCAGAGCCATTGTTGCCTTAACATTTCCTTGCAAGATTGCTTGTCCTCTCTTGACTTTGCTGGGGTTGAGACTTAGAGGAACAAAACACATTTCTCCAACTTCAAACACAAATGGCACAAAGTGCACAAAAGGAGTCATCTATGTGTGCAACCATAGAACCCTTTTAGACCCATTGTACCTCTCTGCCATACTTGGCGGCACACCCATCACTGCAGTGACTTATAGTCTAAGTAGATTGTCTGAAATTTTAGCACCAATCAAGAGTCAAGACTGTTAGATTAATAAGAAAAAAAACCAAGATGCAAAGATGATGGATGACTTGTTGAGTCGAGGAGACCTTGTGATCTGCCCTGAAGGGACTACTTGTAGGGAGCCTTATTTGTTGAGGTTCAGTCCCTTGTTTGCTGAAATGGGTGATCAGATAGTTCCAGTGGCAATGGATGTGGATGTCAGTATGTTCTTTGGCACAACAGCTGGTGGGTTCAAGTGCTTGGACCCACTTTTCTTCCTCATGAACCCATTTCCAATGTACAAGGTCAAGGTGCTTGAGAAGAGACCTGGTGCATCCTCCATGATAGGTGAAGGTGATGATGTTGGTGAGTCTAGATTGAAAGTGGCTAACCAGGTTCAAAAGGAAGTCTACAGGTCTGTAAGCGTCGAACATGAATGTATGAACCCTTCTTGTATCTGAGCATGAATAGTGTAAGTGTATCACAGCTATAGCTTGTATGATAAGTAAGGCATGTGCCAAGAAATGCATAAATGCAGGTAGATTTTCATGCTGAGTTGTGTTTTGACTTGCTGCAACAGATATTCACGTAAATCCAACTACAGTTTCAAACATGTGCCAAGAAATGCGTAAGTGCGCATCACATTGTTACTGGTGGTGAATTCAACAACTGTTGTAGCATTAACATCATGGTAAACAGCAATGTCAAGGGGTAAACAACTCCGTTTTGCAGGAGAGCGAGGTTCAGACAAGTGATCCTGGAGTTGACTTGTATTTCGTCGGGAGTGTCCATAATCCCAACAGAAACAAGAAAAAGAGAGGACGGTCTCTCGAGAGCAAGAATCAAGAATCGTTCATGGTTTCGTATACCAGGATCATTGTTGAGTATTATGCTACTTTGTATGATCAGCATTATTATATTTATGATCTTTTCTTCAACAATTAAAAATATAGTGACAGAGAGTACTCTTCCGAGGTTATTTGAAGGAGAGAAGTCAGGTGGTTGGAAGGCGAAGTATCTTTCAGGAGAGAACTTTTTTTGTGAAAGAATTGTGTGGAGAGTGTCCACCAATATAAAATTTAAAGATTTTCCCTTTACTTGTATCTCTAATATGTTCTGTTTTCTGATTTATGATTTTGTTGCAAACTCCATGAAGGTACCTAAAACTCGAGTATAAACTCATTTAGTAGCACCGAGCTCAGAAGTTTTACAAATCTTAGCATTACTCACTGAGCTGGTACTTTGCATTTTTCTTTTTTCGCCACTAATGATTGCTTACATTATGATAGTATCATAGTAGAACTTGAAGATTTGCTTTTGCTGTTAGTTGTGCAGCTGCAGCCAACCGCGGCTTCAATAGAAGCACCATGCATTACTCCATTCTTCAGTAACTTGTTCAAAATAATTTTTAAACAATATGATTATTGTTGCAGCCCTAATGTTTGTGGTGGTTGTAATTGCGACAATGAAACTTAGCCTAAAATAAAACTAGAATCCAAGGTTGAACAATGAATCATTAGGTATGCCATCAACAAATTCTTTCTCAAATGTCATGATTGATGTTGCATTTACACTTGAATTCTGCCAAGATTAGATACATAACAGTATAACACAACATGAAGTAGACATGAGGTTTACAGCGCAGAAACCTAAGTATCATTTGAATATGGGGAATCAAATTAAATAGGGTCAATCCATACATGATAAAACAACCGAAACAAAACACAGGAACAACCCTTCCTCTTATGAGATCCAAAGCAGCCTGAGAACTAAGCCAAGACAAGCCGAGTATCTCTTCCATAACTTTTCCTTTTTTGTATTACATGGAAAAGGAACACAATGAGTCCCTGTTATTTCTCACAACAAAAGTTCCCAATACTCTTTATTCTTTCCTCATTAACACCCAGCTTTCACTTGCAACCTACAGCTACCAAAGCCCCAAACGAATTAGTAATCAATGTAGTCACGTTGATCACCATTAAATGGGAGAGAAAAGTAGCAACAAATCGTAAAGGAAAGAAAATCAAGGATGTGTTCGATTGCATATGAAAATGGCTTCCATATAGATTTGCATGTGCAATCTAATGAATATTCAAGCTTTTCTCATGCAAATCTTCATGTTCCACCCAGACACAGCCTTTGTGGCCTAATTGACAACCTAAATGACATAACACAACGATATCATGTTGGGATAGCTTAGTTTAATGTAAACACGTACATGGGTGCATGCACACCACGAACATCTAATCTGACAGCATTGATACCTTCTGCAGCTACCGAGAAACGTTTCAAAGCCCCCCGAGTTGCAAACACTTTATTTCCAAGGGTCAGGAGATACTCTTTCACTGACAGTTGAACCAAATTGTGGTCCACCTTTCCGATATTGTATAAGAAATTCAATGGAGTAACCCTTCAGCTTATGAGGCACGATTCCAAGGTCATTAAAGGTTAAAGCTGCAAAATGCACCAAAGAACAGAGAAATGAGGCAGTTAAGAAAAACTGTTAAAGAGAATAATGATATTTAAAGAAAAGAAAGAAAACAGAGTTTTAGATATATGTATAGGAAAAACAAAACAAAACATGGAGCACTAACCATCCGGAGACACAACTGTATCTACAGTGAAAGCATTAATCTGGTCCAGATTAAATATCTCAGGGGTTGGCAGAGGAAATGGAACTTTATTTACTAACAATTCCCGCGGAGATGCAAGTATCTGCAATCATTCACAAACCAATACATAAGCATGATTTCATAGCTCCACTATGCAATCATTCACTAATACATAAGCTTCGTGATTTTCATTACTTCCATGGGGACCAACTGACAGCCTCAATAGCAATCCTTGCATATACAACCAAAGACGTATAAATCCAATAGAAAACTGCAGCACACTATCAGAATATCTGCAAACAGCTATTTAATAAACTTTTTCTTGAACCCTGAATGTCACAGCATTATGGATAACAATGATATCAGTCTGAAAAAATTTTGTAGCATTTCCTAGAAAACATTTTAAGAAAATACAAAACATAACTGCTGATATGCAACAAGACACTTCATTTCCAAAAAAAAATCTCGTGCCATACATAGTGAACATTGGGACATAGAGACACGTTAGGAACCTCGAGACCATCAATCTTTTTCACATTTCTAGGTTTTGACAAAGTCGGCTGAACAGATCTCAAGAAAGTCATTGACAATGAAATATATTTGGCACTCCATAGCCACTTGTTCTCAGGGCCATAGTCTTCCTTTCTCAGTGCGATGAAGAAGATATCTTTGTATTTAATGAGCAGGGGTTGGCCTGTTAATCATTTGTCTTGCCAAAAATCAAGATTGTGACCATTACCTTCTTGGAAAGAGATGTTGATCTCAAACTTGACTTCCAAGTTCATAATGCTCCTCCAAAATGAGCATCCATTTGGATTCTTTGCCTCCTTGAGAGTACCAGTCAAAACCTTCCAGATCATATTTCTCTTGAATGATGTGTCCAAAGGGTCAACTCCAAAACACCGAACTACCAAAGGCATTCGGCAAGTATCTCAAACTTCCATTGACTTGAAGATCAATAAGCTCGTTGAATCCACTAATGGCAATAACATCACAACCCATTCTATTCTCCTCTCCAAACATCTATTCGAAAACCAAATCACTATTCCTCTTATCATCCATCAACCCCACATAGTATCCATGGCATCATTGTCGATTAGTGCTTTCTCACTCCAGCAGAACCCCAACAAATCCACAGCATAAACTTTGTAACTTTTAGCCAACTCTGGTATGTTGTATCTGTTCATTTGACAAAATCCATTTCAAAAAGAATAAAAGCCAAAGAAAACTAGCCTGACCGATAATTTCCCGAGTATATTTTTCATCTGTGTTGCCATGTTTCAAGAATGCAATAAGAAAGATAGAGTTAGTACTCAAAGAAGAAGAGCTTTTAAATTTGTCATAAGAATCCATGAATTGGTTTATTCAATGATAACATGTTTTGCCACATCCATGAGCTTACTGTGGATGCTCTTAGGATTAATGAAAACCACAGCACTCTCCGCCTCAGCCTGAGTTATTTCAATTGAATATCCAAATCAAATTTGCTACAATAATTCTGTCCTAACTATGTCAAATCATCCAAAAATATATATGAACCAAATTCCAGTGGAACTTTGAACTTCACAGTAAAAATAAGCTTATGTTTTTACCAACGGGTTATGCAAATAACTTTGGGATACAGGAGAGACCCAAACATAGCCAACATCGACTTTATAGGTATCCTCTTAGAACATTATCTCAAATTTTTGTTTCCATCTCAATTCAAAATATTTGGGAGCTTGCCAAAGGTCCAAAGCTTTTTCCTCATGCTATTTCAACACCGTTTGTATGAATCTTGTTAATTTCAGATTCATTTGTCATATTCAGACTTCTGTCGTCTAATCACATAACACCCAACCCAACATTTTCCATAAATATTATATATAAAAGTAAATAAACAAAAGAAATTGATATACAAGTAAGGTTCATTACTTATTCCATCATGAGGAATCAGGAACCAAAATGAAGAAAAACAAATTATTGGAGTAAAACTATTCTACTCCAAAGTCTTGTAACATATTGATGAACTTGATGACACAACCAAAATGGACAAGAACATACAAACCTCCAATGAAATGCAGAAGCTCCAAACCCATGAATAAGAACAATTGGAACTCCTTTTCCTTGTTCGACGTAGTGAATCTTATGGCCTTGCCATGTCCAAAATTTGTAGCCCTCTGATCTGAAAGGTAACCTCTCCATCCCTATACATGAAATAATCCAAACAGAAGCTCATCACATTTGAAACCCAACCCAAACCCAAAAAATTGAAGCTCTGATCTGAAGACGAAACGAAAGAAGAACAAATGGAGCCCGAAATCTTACTTCTGCGTCCGAGCGATGAAAACCAGATTGCCCACCAACTTCTTGTCCGAAACCAAAAACCTAAAACAGGCAAGTAAAGGGAAAATCAAAAATCAAAAAACCTAAAACCTAAAACCAAAAAACCTAAAATGAGTGGGAAAATTAAGTCAGGGTTTACCTTTTGCGAGGGAGCTTCTTCTCTTCTCCTTCTTCTTCTCTGGCTTCGTTTGACCTTCTTCTCTTCTCCTTCGTTTGAGTCGATGACGATGATGGGGAGAAGGTGGAGAGGGAGAGCTTCGCCGTTTGGGGGAGAGGGGAGGAGGAGACCTGTCGAGAGATGGAAAATGGGGAGAGGGAGAGGAAGAAAATGGGAGGATTGAAAATGGAATGGGGAGAAGAAGGCTTAAGCTATGTGATTCCCTCATTCTTCTCCCCCAAAATTTCGATTTCCCCCCCCCCCCCCCCCTTTTTTTTTTTTTTTTTGACCACGTCACCTCCTACACGCGCGCCCCACCATCCCTCGCCCAAACCCTCGACATCTAGAATTGTTGCATTTATAATTCAATTCCCCCTCTCTCTCTCTTTTAATTCAACTATCTCTCTTTAAATCATTTATGATGATTCTCTTGGTCAATCTAATTACTCACCTGAAGGTCCACAACCTGTATATACATGTGTGGGTGTGGGTGTGCAATGATGTAACGTGTTGTGCCAAACAGCTCAAATACCACCTTGTTATGCAGAGCAACCCCCCAATTCACTTCGGTACGATTTGTTCGGGTGTTAAAAAAACTAAAACCGCAATTGAACTGAATGCATTCGTTTCGGTTCAATTTTCTATTATTTAATTTCGGTTTTGCTTTCGATTCGATTTGTTTCGATTTGATTGGATTTGATTTGATTCGATTGATTCGGCCGGTTTTTGAAAATCAGTTAACACCCCTACATTGTATTCTTTCTTCAAAAATTCTAAAATGCACTGGTTTTTTACCTGGGATTTAGCCTGGATGGTGCTAAGCACGTGCGCCATCCGCGCATGCCAGTCACGTGCCTTTAAAGTGGGCAAAAAAAAAAAAGGGAAACCAGTTCGAGCATTGCAAATCGACAGAGAAAGCATAAACCCTAGATCCAATTTTGATAGAAACCCTAGATCCAATCGGCTTAGGAACCCTAGATCCAATCGGCTCGCAAGTAAACGGGTACACGGCTGCGAGATCATCCTACGACCAAGTAACACAAATTGAATTGAAACCAATCGGCTTCAGCGAGATCATCCTGCGACACCTCAAAGGTTGCTCTTCGGGTTAGGAATTTTCGTGAGGAGTCTCTGCCTACTGCTTCGGGTTAGGAATCTTCGCAAGCGAGGTATAATGAAAAAAAATTTGTGTTGAAGACATCATTTCTGTTTAGTTTAGTTTTGGAATTTGGGTTTTGTTTAGTTTCCATGTTTGGGATTGTTAAGTGAATTTTCGATCTGAGTTTTAGTTTTCTTCTTCCTCATCTGGTGATTGTACGTTTCTTGTCTTGAAATTACACTGTAAGCAACCCATTCAAGATTGAAATTGCACTGAAATTAGCATGAAACAGTGTTGAGGACAACCTCAACACGATTACTTTCTTTTGTTTTTCTGTAAATGGTAACTGAAACAGTGTTGAGGACAACCTCATTTGCTATTTCAAATTTGTTAGCATTATGAGGTCAACCTCAATTTCTGAATGCTATTTCAATTTTTTTGTTGTTTCTAATGAGGTTGAACACATTGCTATTTCTGAATGCTATGAGGTTGAACACATTGCAATTTCTGAACGCTATGAGGTTGAACACATTGCTATTTCTAAGTTTTCTGTAAAATTCAGTGTTATGGAAAATTCAGTTTTCTAAGTTTTGAACACATTGAACACATCACTTTCAAAAATTGGTATGGAAAATTCAGTGTTATGGCATTATGGAAGATTATATCTGTTTTTATATCTTGTTTTGAAAGATTATGAAGATTATGGAAATTTGTTATGGAAAATTCAGTGTTATGGCATTATGGAAGATTATATCTGTTTTTATATCTTGTTTTGAAAGATTATGAAGATTATGGAAAATTCAGTGTTATGGCATTATGGAAGATTATATCTGTTTTTATATCTTGTTTTGAAATATTATGAAGATTATGGAAAATTATTATGGAAAATTGTTATGGCATTTAAGGAGTTTCTATTACTTGCAACAAAAAAATTATAAAAGCGCAAATTCACATGCACAGCAGCACAAAAAAGTTGAGTGGTTTATTTGGATTGTGATTAGATATGGACATTCAAAATCCATGGAGTGTTTATTTGGATTGTGATTGTGATTAGATGTTAATTACCTAAGAGGGAAAACTAACATTTGTTGTAGTGGTTTATTTGGATTGTCATTGTGATTGGTTTATATGAACATTCAAAAAGTTGAGTGGTTTATTTGGATTGTGATTATCTGTTGTAGTGTTGTAAAGTTTTGATTTTGGTTTAGAGCCAACTAACATCTGTTACTTTGCCAACGTAGGAATGGCATACGTAGCTTATGCTGTTTTATCGTGGGCATGTTCCTGTCATTTATTTTATTTGGTCAAGTTGCGCACTACAAGTAAACGAGTACACAGATGCTGTCTACAAGGGTTTCAATTCAATTGAAGAAGCGGTTGAAGATTATGAAATGTGGAAGGAGCAGGAGGCGAGAAGAGAAAGAGAACAAGAGTCGAGAAGAGAGCACCAATCAAGAACAAGAACAAGGGAGTCAAGAACAAACGACACTGAAGAGGTGGTGGACCAACCCAATAATGCTCCCGAGGGTCGTGGCAATCAAGCTCATGAAAATCAAGTCAACGATACTTGGGCTTTTACTAAGGACCTAATCAATAGTATATTAGTAGTAGTTTTATTAATTCTTGTACTTTTGTTTTTTAAGATCTTGGATAGGATGTGAGATGTAAATGAATCTGTTTTGGATGGTAAATGAATTTTAAGATCTTGGATGATATATTATTCTGTTTTGTTATTTCTATGGTGTGTTGCTATTGTATGGTTTCTATCTCAATGTTGCTTATGTTGTTGCTATGTTGTTGCATAAAAAAACAGTGTTGCTATGTTGCTATGGTGTTGAAAAATCAGAGAAACAGATATGGTGTTGAAAAAATAGTGTTGCTATGTTGTTGCCCAATCTGAATATACAATTTTAACCTTCTTATGACACCTCTTAACATCTTTCCTCCACCTTCGAAGAATAAATTTTTCTGGTAAAACATTAATCCTCTTTTGAGACAATACCAATAAAATATGTTTGCAAAAAATCCCCCTAAACTCAAACAACTGACAATTGCACTTAATATTGAAGTCTTCAATATTAAAATAAACCTTAATATTGATTGATCTGTATGCGCTTCCTATCAACCTGTCTTCTGAAACATAATAAACCTGAAAGCCATCCAACTCGTTGACATGATTAACTGCACAACATAATCTTCCTGCAATCTCTGTTTGAAACTCCTTAAATTAATTTGTGGTGTAGGCATCTTGAAATTTTTTCTCAAATTCGTACGGAGTAATGCAAGGAAGCCAACGGTTAAAGGATCTAAAGTCTTCATCAACTTCTTTTTGAACCTTACTTCGTAGTGCATTCTCATATTGTTCTACAAATTGCTTTAGAGTGGTCTTTGAATTTATATAACCATCGAAGAAAGCATTCATACTTTCACTCCTTTGTGTTGAAGACATTCCTGCCCAAAAAGTATTCCTCTAAAATGTTGGTACCCAACGAATTCTTTCATTGTATAATCCACTCAACCAATCATTATTTTGAAGGTTAAATTTCTCAATGAACCCATACCAATATTCTTCAAACTCTTCATGAGACAGGGAATCATAAACTGCTCGTTGCATTGCAAACTTTATAGCCTCATATTGATTGCAACCCGACAGTTTTTCAGGCAACTTTTTCATAATATGCCATAGGCACCATCTATGGCGTGTGTTGGGAAACACAATTTCGATGGCTCTCTTCATTGCTCTATCCTGATCAGTGATTATAGCATCTGGAGCATGATAATTCATACACACGAGCCAAGATTTGAAAAGCCAAACAAACTCTTCTACTGTCTCACTACAGATCAATCCACATCCAAGAAGTATTGACTGACCATGATGATTCACCCCAACAAAAGGAGCAAATGGCATTTCGTACTTATTAGTTAAGTACGTAGTGTCAAAAGTAATGGCATCACCAAACTCCTTGTAAGCTGCTCTACTCCATGCGTCAGCCCAAAATACATTTCTTAACCTCCCTGTTTCATCCAAATCCATCAAATAGAAAAATTCAGCATTGTTGGCTTGCATCTTTTGAAAGTAGTTATGAAGTACCGACGCATCCCCCTCACCAAGTCTCAACTGCCTTATTTTATGCAAATAGTTGTAACAATCTTTTTGGGAAAATGTCATATTATCATTCCCACCAGCTTCAACCACACACAAAGTAAAACTCTTATTTGGCCTAATGCCCGCCCTATCATTATATTCAAGTCTCTTCTTCACATATTGGCTCATAACTCGATTTTTAGAATAATATCTCGATTTTTCAGGGCTCAAATCATGATTGTGATCATCACTTACTGTTGTCACTTTCACTGTTCCATCAGGGCTTATACGACCTCTAATCTTAGCCTTACAACCACATCTACCCATGGGACACAATTTTATAACACTTTCTGCTTTACTTTTTGAAATCCCAGTCTGACCACATGCAAGAATAACATATCTAGAATTTCCATCCACATCTTTTTCAGTCGCCCTTACTCTCACTGAAAATCCTTTTTTATTACCATAATCATGATAATACGACTGAAACTCTTCAATATTGTTAAATTCCATCCCTATGCAAGGCTCTTTATCTCATCTAAAAATTCTTCATTTTCTATACATTCATTATTTTCTAATGTATCCATCCCTGAAAATATGAAAAATTCAACACAAGCAAAACCCCATTAAATCTCTGTCAAGTATGCTGGACAATTATTTTTTAGAAACTATATGACCTAACACAACTCTAGAATTCAATCAAGAGACAACAACTTCAGGAAACCACATGCTTGCTAATATTATATGTTGTGCTAACATTCATTCAACCAAAAGGGTTTAAGTTTAAGTTTAAGTTTAAGGCTATACTATTATACTGAAGTTAACAATCATATATATATAGGCTAACAATACAATTGCTAATCATACAACACCCAGGAAAGCCTAAAATGTACTAGGCTAACAATCACAAATTTCCAAATTAGCTAATTATTTTGGATTTTAATATAAATACAGTTGCTAATCATTGAGGTTAAAAGACATTTTTACAGTAGCATCCAAACTGGTTGTTTTACATCATTTTCATCCAGATATGTTAACTTGCAGTGATATACTGATCTGTTACAAATCACCTCCTAAGCTACTTATCGTTTTTTATTTAACTTTACAATTTTTTTTTCTATTTTAAAGATCTATTTCCTTCTTATTTGTCGACTAGGGATAGCATTTCAAAATCAAAGTGATTCGGTTTCGTTGAATCAAAGTGACAATCACGCAGAAAGAAAGGTATAACATTTCATAATCAAAAGGAGATAAAGAAATGGAGAAAAATACCTTTATGTTGTGTTCTTCTTGGATTGGATTGATTACAGAAACAGATCTAGGGTTTTGTTGAAAAAGGTTTGCTCAAGAAATTTTCTTCTTTGTTGATTTGGGTTTTATTTTATTTTATTTTATTTTATTTTTTGCCCACCTTTAATTTCACGTGCCTGGCATGCATGGATGGTGCACGTGCCTGGCACCATCTAGACTAAATCCCAGGCAAAAAACCAGTGCAACCTAGCATTGCTCTTCTTTCTTTTCTTTTCTTTTTGGCAAAACACTCCCGTAGGGAGGGAGTTAGGCAGACCAAAGGTGTCACTGAAAAAGCAAAACAAAGAGGTGCATTTACTAGACTTTAAATAATGGTGTCCTGAAAAAGCAAAACCAATGGTGTCCTTATACAAACGTTTTTAACTCTTAACACATGGGAAGCCTTTTCAACCCTTTTACTAGAGTTTAAACATAAATTAAGTGATGAATGCATGTTGCTTAGTCAACCGATGCAAGTATATCGGCCATAAAGTTCCCTTCTTGAAAAACATACCAATTGAATGTAATCATCTTATTTGTTTTGTGCATTTAAGTAACTCAATGTAATCAATTTTAAGTATGAAAGTGAACACAATGTAGTCTTCAGTTCTTCTTCTTACTTCCCTCTCAATTCTTCTACATGGTATCAGAGCCATGCTCCAATCCATTCCGTTGCACACACAAAGAAACCCATAGCCAAAAGAGCCAAAATCGAAGCTATGTAAAATCCAAAAACCACCTTGAATATTTGAACCCTTCAAAACCCATCTCGAATTTCTGCAAACCCAAAATCAAACACCCAATTAAAAAAAAAAACCAATCTCACCCACTCCTTCACAATCCAACAACGGATCAACAGTTATCCTCAACAGAACTCTCACACAATCCGCCATCATACCTCTCAATTCCAAAACCAAATCAGAAACCCATTTCTCGAATCTTGAGTTATCATCTCTTGGTGCAGAGCGATTACTGAGCGGTCGCCCATACTTCACCGCCATCACAGCATGCTTCGCCATTTCGCCGGCAGCCCATCCTTTCATCACTTCCATCAACAACATCTCTGAAGAAGAGAAGGGGAGGGGAGTCTCTTTCACTTTTTTTTAACTCCTTCACCCCTCTCTCTTTAGCTTTAGCTTTTGAACTCAACAAAACAGGGAATGATGGGAATTGTCCTTAGTGTTTTGACCTCGAAAAAAAAAAAGAGTTGGAATTGTCGTTAGAAAAATGGAAATTGTGAAAGAAAGGGAGAAACTTTGGGAACGATGAGGGGACAAAATTGTGTGGGAGAGACGAAAAAAAAAAAATCTCATTTCCACTCCACCAACCCATCAAGCTCCTTCCAGACCCTTTAATCATTCTCATCAACCCCCTTTCTCATCAACAGCAACATAGAAAAGGAAAGAAAGAAAAAAAAAAAGTGACTAACAACATCAAGTAAAAAAGGGTGAGGAGAAAACAGGGGCGATTCTGGGGGCGAGAATTTCGGAGAGGCGATTTCGGGCGATTTCGGGCGATTTTCGGGGGTATCTCGGTCTTTTGACCGAAATCTAATCTCCACCGTCTGTCCTCTGTAAGTTTGCATCCTAGCCATCGCCTGGTGGCGGCTAGGGCAACCACTGCGACGACCTAGACGGCTCAGCCACCTTCTACCGGCATACTCTGGTCGCGTCGCGCGATTCAGGCCGATTCTTGCCGATACTGGTCCCTTTTGGACGTTTTCAAGGTCTCACATCACGGAATCAGGCAGTTACCTTACTCTCTGTTCCCATCTTGGTCGCGATTCAGCGCTGGTTCTCAAGTTTCGGCTGCAGGGCCTTTGTCACAGCCGCCGGTACGAGTGCACCGTTACGGTACAGAGACAGGTTTGAAGTTTTGAATCTGTAGTTTCTGTTTTGATTTTCGACACTGGCACCGATCTGGAGGTGATGTCGGCGCCTCTCGCCACCATCCCCCCCACCTGATGGGGAAATCTGCTAATGGGGAAACCGTGGAAGGAGCGGCTAAGCCCTCTTTCGCACAAATTTTGGGAAAAATTCTGGTGACCGACGTTGTGGCATGTGTTAGTTCGTCTACAATCGGAGGAGGAAGCAAAAAAAGTGTTGTCGCGGGATTCCTTTTTGATTCGTGGTGTTCGGTTTAAAGCTTTCCGTTGGCATGATGGTTTCAGTCTGAAGGAGGACCCGATTTCGGTGCCACTATGGGTAGAGTTGCCTAACTTACCTTTACATCTTTTTCATCCTCCTATTTTAAAAGCAATTGTCAATTCCTTTGGTGAGTTTTTGAGAATGGACGACCATACTAGATGCTTATCACGCCCGGGCTACGCCCGAGTGTGCGTGGAGATGACTTTGGCTGACAAATTACCAACCAGAGTATGGATTGATAGAGCCAATAATAGAGGTTTCTGGCAGAAAATAGACTACCCAGGTTTCAAATATTGTGATTTTTGTTCGTTGATAGGGCATCAGGAGAGTGCTTGTCGCAAGAAGCTTGGCATTAAGGCCGGGGGCCGAGTTTCGGACATTGGTAAGACTGAGACGGTCGTCAAATCAAAGGCAAAAAATAATAACATCAAGCAACATTATGTTCCCGTGCTTAGAAAAGGAAATTCTTCTAATTCGGAGGTGGGTGTCAGTGGAACAAAGAATAGCAAAGGCGAGGAGATTCCGGAGGGAGTCGTGAACAACAAGCCGGGGGCAATTGACCCAGTAAAGGTGGCCTTGTCAAACACATTTGAGGCACTAATGGAGAATATTGAGGAAGAGGAGGGTGCTCCAACGGAACTTCAAACAGCGGGTCAGAAATTTGAGCTTGCTCAAACCGAGGTCAAGTCAGTATCTACGGAAGAATGCCTACTAGAGGCGGGGTATACCATTTCAGAGATTGATCATGTTCTTGGACAACAACCAAATCCGACACCAAATGACAAAGATGTCAATCCGGTTCCAACGACTACCCTTAATAATCATGATGAGGCGTCGCAAGCTGTTAGCGAAATTCGAGTTGGGCAGCTCGTGTCAGGGATGAAACATGTGGAATTGTCATTGGAGGGAACGTCCGGGCACTTTGGTCTGTCCCAGTCAGGTTCTCCAAGGCCCCAAACTCAGGATACGAAAGTCGCCAAGGCCCCAAACTCAGGATACGAGCAGCAGGGGATGTCTCAGCCTGAAAATAGCACCGAAACAGGGGAGCCTACGCCCTGTTTCGCTCCAGCAGAGGCGGGGTCAGGGTCTGCTGCAGCTGCTGCTCCTTCTCCCGTCAGTGAACCAGGTCATTGTATGCTCGCTCCTCGAAATGGCTTGCTTATGACGGCGTCTAGTGCTGCTGAAACACAGGATATACGGACTGAATTACAGGTTCAAATTGCGGCGACCCAGGAAGCAGGCGCTGAAACGGATCAGCAGGCAGTCACGTTTGGATTGCTGGATGCTCGTGGGGTGCCGGCTGAAATTAACAAATTAGTGAAGGTGGGCGTTTCATTGCGGAAAAAGAAGAAAAAAATGAATGTCAATACACTTGAAAGTGCCACAGATAGTGATGAGGCGGAGTCGGATTCGGACATTGGGCCGGGCACACAAGCTATCAAGGACTTAGAATTGGGGGCACTTTCTGATGCGGAGCGAAAGAAAAACGCCAAAGCTACGGCTCCTTCGGGCACTCGTCGTAAGACTAAGAAGGGTTTGGCTTCCTCCCGCGTTTAAGATGATTGAAAACTTTATGTTTTGGAATGCTCGCGGCGTTGGTAATAGGGCCAC